>CM050167.1:346005087-346300087 GCA_027410445.1 Discoglossus pictus | reverse complement strand
GGAAAAATGAGTGTAACAGAGACCTTCCAAAAACCAATGAGAGTAAAATATCCCGTAGATTGTAACTTTGCGAGTTTTTAATCGTATAGGATGCTTAAAAAGTACTCTATATGCAAGATTATAAGCTCAAAAACAGGGCTGTCTTTTCATTGAATATGTATTAATATTGTTTTTATACTCTTTCATCCTGCGTATGGCGCTGCAGAATATGTTGGCGCATTATAAATTAGATAATATAATAATAATAATGTGAGCGCTTGAGAATATATTTTAATTATTAATTTATTTTTTTTTGCGTTGAAGAATGATACTTTATTAGACGTATAGAAGTAAAGTTAGAAAGAGCATGTTGTATTTAAAACTATTTCTCGCTACAATTTACTTTGCGCCTGGGCATATTTTTGTTAGTTAAAGGGACACAGTAAAGGTTCCAAATTTATTGAATGTAAAACTATCAATAATAACAAGTACTTTATTAATTGGGTCCTATTTTAAAAGATTGAGTTTTCTTAGTCTAAACTTACAATGAAGTTGGTCATTTTTAACTATTAACCTTCCTGATACACAGTCTGATATCTAATTAAAATGGGTGATTGTTGACAATAATTGCTAATTAACCCCTGCCTGTATTGGTTTTCAGTGTAAAGTAATTTCAGACTGTCAAAATTAAGAGTGGGCAGACAACATCACATTTAATGGAACAAAAAAAGTTTTTATAGATGCGATAATGGGCTTTATAAGGCCAAACAGCCTTATTAAATTGTGATTCGGCCAATTGACTAGGGCTCCATATAAGCACACAGCATATTTTTTTACAGAAGTTTTTACTTAGTGATCTTCTATCCAAAAGCAAGGTATTCACTAACTAAAAACTTCTGTAAAAAAAATATGCTTGGTGCTTATATAGAGTCCTATTCAATTGGCCAAATCACAATTTAATAAGGCTTAAAATGTTTAAGAACTAACAGATTCTCGGCAAAGAAACATGTTAATATTACATATCGAAACACTATGGTCCTCATTCAATTGCAATTTGGCCAATTGAATGGGGCTCTAAATAAGCACATAACATATTTTTTTTAAATAAGTTTTTAGTTAGTAAACATCTATCCAAAAGCAAGGTTTTCACTAACTAAAAATATCTTTAAAAAAAATATGCTGTGTGCTTATTTAGAGCCCTATTCAATTGGCCAAATCGCAATTGAATGAGGCCCTATGTGTTGTTACCATTATTTTATGTTTATCCATGTTATTACCATAATAACTTTCTGTGATGAAAAGATATTTTATATGTCTTTTACTATTTAAGGAAGTTTTTGGTTACACATAGCCCCATAGTAAAATGTATAGGGACTTAGTGAGTTCTCTGGTGGTCCAGTGGTTAGGATTTTTTGCTTTCACCACTGCATCCTGGGTCCACTTCCAGTCAGGGAGGCAAGAGCTTACACCACCTTGAAGCCATTCATGGTTGTGGCATGGTCGGTAATTGGATGGGAGATCACACAGGAATACCAGAAGCTATATGCTGTGGTACACTGGAGAAGGAACTGGCAACTCAATCCAGTATTTCTGCCATGAATACCAGGTGGATCAGTATGGTGTGTGGACCATGAGGTCACAGAGATTTGGATACGACTGAACGACGCAAACACATAGGGACCTATTGAGTGTCTTACAATATCATTGACAATATCATCACTTTTGTTTTACATCTATTTTGTGTACTTGAAGTTGTGTTATTAGATTTAAAGCATTGATTGGTAACATATGGCCCTAATGCAACAAGAGTCAATAAATGTGCTCTTTTTAATTGAGGGTGGGGGTGGGGGCCATGTCCCACATAACTCTACCACATGCTATTTACTGCTTCTATTTAATGGGCTATAGTGGATGTTCTAAATATTAATTAATTAAAATCTGTTGGTAACAATGAGTACTTACATTGAATAACATCAATATTTTACCTGTCAATCAGTCTTTTTATGTACTTACTAATGGAAGATTGAGGTAAAGGGTATAATTTGCAGTTATTTATAATAATCATCCCAATGTCAGCCCATGTTTATTGGGTGGATGAGAAAGATATTCAACACTTAATTGATTAAGTACTTGTTTATACCATATTTGGAAACCTTTGCTCTGTTCCTTTGGATTAAATTTTTGTGTGGATTGGGACGGAGGGTACATATGTTGCTGTCCAACTGAAATAGATTGCTTATAGACAGGGCCCGATTAAGACCCTTATAGGCCCTAAGCACTTATAAGATTTTGGTGCCCCATATATATGTAATATATGTACCTTGAACAGCTCGAGGTCACACTCGAGCACGCATCTTATGTATATTCCTTCCTGTCTTGCATAGATGTAGATACATTCAAACGCAAGGAAAACTTTGCTAGTACGTCCTTTCCCCACCGTGGCAAGTGGAAGACTGGCTGGCTTGGTACACCAGGGTTGCCAACTGATGTTGGTAACAAAAAGCTAGAACACCCACAAAAAAGCAAAAATTCCTATTCATTACATGTTATAAATTTCACTTTTTATGGCTAAATCCCCCTTAAAAAAAAAAAGCTAAATGCCTATTCAAACCATGTTATAATTTTCAAACAAAAAAAGCTAAACAGATGCAAAAAAAAAGCTAATTAATTCAAATTTCTGTGGTGCCACCTTCCCTTGATGCCCTAAGCATGTGCTTATTTTGCTTAATGATTAATCAGCCCTGCCTATAGATTTAATAGATGGCAGGTAACCTATTGCACCAATGTATATAGGACGTGTAAAACATGAACTTCTGAAATAATGCCAGGATCATGAAAGGTAGAAACAAGTATATTTTGCCCACTTATAGCATCAAGTTTTTTTTAGAAATAAATACATTTGATATTTCCTTACATGGCCCTATTTTCACAAGGTTTGTGATAGAGCTACAGATTAACCAGTCTTTTTTATTGTTGGATATGATATTAATCTTTTTGTACATCATTGATAAAATCCTAAATAGGTTATTTTACAGGTTGAGGATAGACAGAAACAAATGCATATATTTATTCCCGCAAGGCTCCTAATCACATACTTTATACAGAAAATGTGTGAACAAATATTGCTGTTTTCATTTATGATGGTATAATATTACATGTGTCTCTTGCCCCCTCCCCTGTGTCTCTTTCCCGCCCCCTCCCTCCCCTGTGTCTCTTTCCCCCTCTCCCTCTCCTGTGTCTCTTTTCCCCTCTCCCTACCCTGCGTCTCTTTACCCCCTCTCCCTCCCCTGTGTCTCTTCCCCCCTCCCTCCCCTGTGACTATTTCCCCCTCTCCCTCCCCTGTGACTATTTCCCCCCTCTCCCTCCCCTGTGACCCTTTCCCCCCTCTCTCTCCCCTGTGACCCTTTCCCCCTCTCCCTCCCCTGTGTCTATTTCCCCCTCTCCCTCCCCTGTGTCTTTTCCCCTCTCCCTTTCCTGTGTCTCTTTCCCCCTCTCCCTCCCCTATGTCTCTTTCCCTCCTCCTCCCTCCTCTTTGTCTCTTTCCCTCTTTCCCCCTCCGTCTCTTTCCCCTGTTTCTCTTTCCCCTACTCCCTCACATGTGTCCCTTTCCCCCTCTTTCTCTTTCCCCGTTTCTCCTTTGTCTCTTTCCCTTTCCCCCTCTGACTCTTTCCCACTTTCCCCTGTTCCTCTTTCCCCTCTCCTCCCTCCCCTGTGTCCCTTTCCCAGCTGTCTCTTTCCCCCTTTCCCCTGTTACTCCTACCCTCCTCCTCCCTCCCCTGTGTCCCCTTTCCCCTCTGTCTCTTTCCCCCTTTCCCCTGTGTCTCTTTCCACCTCTCTGTCCCTTTCCCCCCCTCTGTTCCTTGCGCTGCACACGCGCACTGCTGTGTGTACGGAAATCCGTTCAAATAGTTTGTAAAGTGCGCATGCGCAACCCTGGAGCGTTACGCACACTTTACAAACTATATTAGTGATTGTGCTGCAGTGAAATCTACCATTTTGGTTACTGTTCAACTTTGTGAGGTGAGACTCTAAATGCGGTGCATGCAACAATATTAATGGAAATCTTGTTAGTTAACAGGGAGACTATGTCCTCAGAAAGTAGCAGAGAGACCAAATTAAAAACAGAAAATGGAATCTTGTAGTAAAGAATAGTTGGAAACCAAAAACAAAATTTAAAGACTGATTTATTTTTGGTTTAGTAAATACATTTTGAATATTGTCAAGTTTAGTCATTCAAAGTAACATATAGAAAATAAATGACTATAGTGTGCTTTTATTGAATAATTGGCAAATATAGCCAATTATCCAATAAAAAAAATTACATCCGATGCTTGTTGTTGTAGTATTTAAGAAATAACCTGTTTTAGAGCCTGTATATGAAATCATCTGTTTGTAAGAATGAATATACCCAGGTCACAGTTAGGTATAAGTACTGGTATACCAGACTTTGTTGGCATTATAACTACATGCAAACTGATCTCTCTCTTCTTTTTCTTTTGAAGTACTTTGGATCTACGACAGTCCCTGGAGAGGATGAAGTGGTGAGAGGATGGGGCTTTCTCCTGTAGGATTGCACAATGGCCAGAGAGGACTCAGTGAAGTGCTTGCGCTGCCTGCTCTACGCCCTCAATTTGCTTTTCTGGGTGAGTCAAGAGGGCCAGGCAGTTCCAGTCTGTCAAGCAGGTGGCAAAATCTCTACTCGGGTTTCATCTGGCCAAGAGAGAGAGATAGTACCAAAGGGCACAGCTAAGCATGAATTCAGTTAACAGGATTACTATGTATTTTCCAGAGATCTAAGGCTTGTCTTCTATTAGTTGCTTTGATCAACATACACTGCAGCGGCATGTGCCAGTTCTTGTGCCAGCTTTTTTCTCTTTTATCAAAGAGAACGGGTGATAAATAGCTGTTGTGGAATTGAAGATGCAAGATGTTCTCTTTCATCAGGCTTTAAACGAATACAGTAATGCGCTTTTATAGCCATATTTAAAATTATTTTGTCACTCCTCCTATGTTAAGGGTCAAAATCTCCAATGTATTCACCATTGGCACAAACATACAGGTTTTGTATCTGTTTGTTCAACATTTAATAAGTGCTTAACTTTGTAAATTAATCTTTCTATCTATCTATCTATCTATCTATCTATCTATCTATCTATCTATCTATCTATCTGTCTATCTATACATATACATAGACACACACACATATATATATATATATATATATATATATACATATATGCTAATGTCCAGATGAATAATCAGAGTATTGCAGTATACAGTTATACCTTTTTTATTGCGCAGAGTAACAAGCTTTCAAAAGGTTTGGCCTTCTTTTATCAAATTTAAACCAGTTTCAAATTTTCAAATTAAAACCAATCCAATAACAAGGTATCACTGCATACTGAAATAGACTGATTATATATATATATATATATATATATATATATATATATATATATATATATACAATAAAACCGTTATCCAGCACCCACCGGGACTCCCTACTGCCGGATATGTGTAGTTGCCGGTTAATCAGGAGTCCCCAAATTTAAGGATCTAAACGACTCTTAAACCCCCCAAAACCCCTCAAAATGCCCTTAAAAAGTCATTAGCACCTAAACTGGGTCATTTATAAAAAAAGTTAGCTTTTTTTTTTTTTTTTTTGCAGTCTCCAACTCCCGGTAGTGCCGGTTCTGGGGAATTGATGCAGGTGCCGGTTGCTTGAGAGCGTGAGAATTTTGGATAGTTGGGTGCCGGATAACCGGATTCTACTCTGTGTATATATATATATATATATATATATATATATATATATATATATATATATAAAAATATATATATATATAGGGGTGAAAGGGTTTTGTAGGAGTCAGACAGACTGTATGTTGCAGTCTGAAAGGAAGAGATCCATTATATATTGGACTGTTAAAAAATATTTAGGATCCAGAAACCCAAATTTTAGGAGCCCTGGGTCCCCCTATTCAATTATACAAACATGACAAGTTGTGCATTCAAAAGATTGGTTAAAAAACACTGCCTTGTGAAGCTACATGTACTTCTTGCCACATTATATCATGTAACAGTTCCATACAAGAGGAGGTAGCAACAATCATCCGGTCTTATATATACTTCAGAAACTGCCTTTAAAACTACCTATTTATGCTCTTGATCATCACATAATCAATATAAAAAAATTACAAGGAAAAGAAAATACCGCCGTTTTGGCAGAAATTAAAAATCCACATAAAATAAACATAATTGCAGTTTTTTATAATGAAATAGTTATGAGTAGAAATTCCTTAAAACCGATATAGAAGTTAAAGCTATTATATGTATAAATGAATTGAAAAATCCTTCCTGTTAGGTAAGGGCAGTACTAACAGCAAGTATTTAAGATTAGCAATGGGAGGTAATAAAATAGAAGAGTTTGGCCCCTATTCAACTGAGCAATTCACAGCCTGTAAACTAATTTGCTATTCAATTGGCGTCTTTTAGCGAGCCGCAAACGCACTGAGGGTTACAGGCTGAAAATACCTGCGTTTGCCAAAATCGTAACTCTGACCCATCTAATAGCCTTATTCAATTAGCTACTTGCAAATGCCATGAGCTCATAAATTTGGCATTGTTTTTTTTAAATAAATGTTTATATGCATTCTGTTTACTTAAGAATTCATTAGTGCCAATAAGTAATATTTGCCCAATATGTTGCAATATTAAGAGTGATTTTAAGTGTGTATAAATCTACAAATTGGGCAAATGAATCGGGCCCTAAAGCATTTGATCTTTCAAGCCCGTAAATGTTACAATCGCAAATAGCTGCAAGCCCTCAAGCCCGCCAATGTTTTCACACCTGTAAATGGAAATGTTGAAGAAAATCCTACGTGTACCAGATAGGACTCGCAAGGGGGTTAAACATCTGTTCATAGCACTGTAATTGCAAATAAAAAATCAATACAGCACTTTTAAAGACGGGGAAAGCGATGAAAGTCATAAGAATTAATTGCACAACAGTCTCGGGCTTGCAAATCTGCAATAAAAAAAATATTGTTTTTCATGTTTTATTTCTGTGTGATATCAATCTCCGGAATCAAGGAGTTAATGAGTTAATACATATCAGGCCACCCACATGGACTAAAACAGTATTGTCATTCGTTTTTATTATTTTGTACATTTCTGGATTGCAAGTCTGATCGCATATGGGACCTCTAAACGCTAATTGATTGACAAGTAACATGTTTTACTGACATAATGATGATGGTCTCATTTACTATTGGCTGTGTAGTTACGGCTTTGCTTAATTGATCATGATCATGCTCTGAAACGCTACTTATGATTGCATGGTGTACGGTTTCGGCTTTTGGCCCTTAAATTGCGGGCTTGTTCAATTGAATCACTCTGTAATTGTAGAAAATTCAAGCCCCAGACTTACGGCCTGTATAACGTAATCTGCGGGCTTGCCATTGAATAAGGCCCTATGTCCAGTTGAAAGATGGTAAAAGAGATAAGACCTTTAACAACAAAACAATTAGGCCACTTCCAGATAGACTTTTTAATTCTAACCACCTGTAATTATGTTTATGTGTGTGTTTATACGATCACTTTGTTAGGTACACCTACTCGTTAATACAAATATCTTATTAGTCAATTATACAATCACACCGTATACAATGTATAAAAGCAGGCATGGTCAAGAGGTTTAGTTGTTGTTCAGACCAAACGTCAGAATGGAGAAGAAATGTGATCTAAGTGGCTTTGACTATGGAATGATGTTTGGTGCTATATGGGGTGGTTTGGATATCTGAGAAGCTGCTGATCTCCTGGGATGTTCACCCACAACAGTCTCTAGAGTTTACAGAAAATGGTGCAAAAATAAAATATGTATATATCCGGTAGTTCACTGGCAAAAATGCATTATTAATGAGAGAGGTCCAAGGAGAATGGCGCTACTGGTTCAAGACAGGAAGACTAAAATAACCACATTTTCCAACAATGGTATCACTGAACACACAACATGTCACACCTCTAAGTGGATAGGCTACACACTGTGGATGGGGACACACTGGGCTCCAATCCTGTCAGCTAAGAGACAAAAAAGTGAGGCTGCAGTGGGTATAGGATCACAAAACCTGGCCAGTCAAAGTCGGGAAAAAACTTGCCTGGTCCAACAAATCAGGATTTCTGTTGCAACATGCAGATGGTGGGGGGCAGAATTTGGCTTATATGTCTACATATATCTATCTATCTATCTATCTATCTAACTATCTATCTATCTATCTATCTATCTATCTATCTATCTATCTTTAATGAATACTGAATTCATAATATTTTCAAACCTTCACAGACATACCCCACAAAGTGTCCCTCTTTGGCACTTTGAAATGTTGGGAGATATGTATCTGTAATATTTACAAGTCCTTTTAAATCCATACTCAAATTTGTTGGACTTCAGTTGCCTACTTGTATCTGACAGTTGTTTCCAAATCACTGCAATAATGTATGAAACCGGTTAACTAGGCAATGGGCTATTGGTTCCTACTTGCAGTGCCATATTTGATAAGTCAGTTGTCACTTCAGTTTTAACCACCTCGGCTATCATATATATGCTGCCTACAGAAAGTTTGTTCCAGATAACAAGCTGCTATCCAGTGCATTATACGCACTGTGCTCGGCCTTATTAATATCACATATTTTCGGGTGCCTGTAATACAATTTCTTATCAGTGCTCGGTTTGTTAGCTCTGAGCTCCGTGTGAAGGTGCAGTTTCTCTTAAAGGAAAACAATCACTTTCTTCTAGAGGCTTATCAATGCAAACTGGCTCCTGTAGAAAGATGCAATCACTCATACAGCAAAAAATGTTCAATTATATCCCTGTATGAGCTGAATACATTGGAATTGTTAGGGTTCATATAACTTCCCACCTTATCTTGTATTGATAGTGCGTCCCAGCTTTATCTCTTGTACTTGTACTAGCAGAATGAAAAGGAAAAAACACTCAATATACAGGTTAAAAAACAGTGAGTTACAGTAGTATAGAAATGCCAAAACAAGCAATACCCGTCGGACCATTATTATTTACATACAAATAAAATAAATATTCCGGTTTTCTTTATTTTAATGGAAATAATTTTCTTTCAACTGTGTGTATCTTTTCAAATAGTATTTTTCAGCTTATTGTAAAGGGATGCTGATTTTCTATTTATTTCAACTAAAATGGACAAAAGCAAACGCCATCATTATGGTAGCAATTAAATCATTATATATAAATAAGGATAGCTGTAATTGATTGTTATTATACAAGAACATTTAGTGCTTGTTAATAGATCTTGAATACTGCTTTTTTTAGGCAGAAGATGCTTCACAAGATCGCTCTATGTGACCAGGTCTCTTCTCTTAGGTCATTAATTAGCAGATAGATTGAAGAGCGATGAGCAGGGAAAACATACCCAGTTAGTTGTATCAGCTTAAAGAGACACTCAGCCCTTTACTTTCTTCAGTAAATCATTCCTGAGAAACAGTTTTGTTTTTGTGGCAAATGTGCAGCTCAATATTCTAATTTGCAGCCCAGGGTAATTGAGAAAGATGTTTGGGGGGTTCTAACTGAATAACAACATTGGGGGTCATTGTATTGACCACAACAATCACAGATAAGCACACTGCAGCCCCTCTGTTCCCCCTTAGCCTCCTGTGGCCCTCTCGGACCTCTGCCGCCTCTCTCAGCCCCCTAGGCCCCCTGTGGCCTTCCTCAGCCCCTTGAGTACCCCTCAGTCCTTGCGGGCTGCTGTGGCCCCCCGCGGACCTCTGCGGCTCCCGCAGACCTCTGTGGTCCCCCTCGGCCCTCTGGTCTGCTGTGGCCTCTCCTCACCCCAGGAAGTGTAGTGCATCAGGCAGTAAAACAATAACTGTTTTTCTCGGAATTCTTAGCTGGTAGCAGGTTTTTTTTAACTTGCTTTAGACATTCAAATGTGAACACAGATGTACTATTTATTTACTGTACCACTGTACGGTGGAGGGCTTCTATCTCTCTTTTGCCCACCATATTATAAATGATTGCTGTGGTGAACTACCTACTCATAAGATCCACAACATGCCCTGGATGCTACTTGCGATTACATGGTTTACGGTTTAGGCTTTCAGCCATGTAACTGCGGCCTTGTTCAATTCAATCGATCTGTGGTAAATTAGGTAAATTATTTTAATTCCTCCGTTTTCCACACCCTTGTATCGCACATTATTCTCTCCATGAGAACTCCATCACATCTTATTTCCATGTCTTTGAGATTACCCTTGATTCTACACCACATCCATTTATTCACTAATTACACCCTGGAATATTACTCAACTAAGCCACAATTAAAAATCTTCAATAACTCATGTATATTCTGTCTCGATTACTGTAACCCACTCCTAAGTGTCTCTAATTGTTGAGGGATGATCGTTCAGGTAATTTATGCTTACAAAGGTAACTTTCAAGCTCAGTTATCTAACACCTCCACTAAAAATGTTTAATAACAACCCATTACAATTATATTTATTTACAGTGGTACCTTAGGTCTCAACCATAATCCGTTCTGGACAGCAGGTTGAGTTCCAAAAAGGTACAGGCTATACTTTGGTACTTATAGGCATAGGCTGCACTTTGGTTCTTATAAGCACATGCTACACTTTGGCTCTTATAGACACAGGTTGCACTTTGGTTCTTATAAACACAGGTTACTCTTTGGTCTTATAGGCACCAGCTATACTTTGGTCCTTATACACATAGGCTGAACTTTGATACTTGTAGACACAGGCTACACTTTGATTCTTGCATGCACAGACTTGCAGGCACTAACTACCCTACGCCAAAATATTCCACTTCCTGAAAGACAGGACGGGGGGTTGCGCGAGCACATTGAGTTCCGAGCAAGCAGCAAGCTCCAAGGCGATTTTTGGCAGTGAGGCACTAAGAGTTTCGAGGAGGTCGAGAACCAAGGGTCCACTGTATATTACTATTAACCTTTATTTGCAACGCGCCAACATATTTGGTAGCGCTAAACAGGGTATGTGTACCTTTTATCTCTGAAATAACCATGTCCTGTAGTGTTTTTAAAGACTTCTCAAATTGAAATATCCTTAGCAAGTTCAATGGAGGTCACAGGGTGCTAGAATCCACCACAATCATTATATTTCACTCCGCATGGCGTATCAGCTGAGATGCTAATATAATTAATTCATTAAAAAACATGCTATATTTACATTGTATGGTGATTAAGAAATAACAGTAGTTATGTATGTATCACAATTAATATCTATGATGTTATCTAAAGTAATGAAATATTTAAGAGCATCTGCAGATGGAGACTGTTAAAAAAAAACTGGCCTGTCAGGTAATTCTCTGCTATCTATCTCTCTCTGTCTTTGTCTATCCTCTCCAGGCTATTAAACTAACCTTGCCATCCCCGAGCAGCTGATAAAAATGAGCTATATATTTTACGCCAGTCCTGTGAGTGGAGGTAATTTGAGTTTAGGGAATTACAGGTGAATAGCCAGTTTTGTGATAAAGATCTCTTGCTACACCACCAATAAACCTGTGTAATTGCAGGCTTATGTTGTAAATGTAGAATTACAGTCAACTGTCAGTTTTAGCAGATGCCGCGCTTTGCATTATTGTACACAGGTCTGCAGTGCTCTCATTCATTGTATTTATTCTCAGCAAAAGGAAAATTAGTTTAAAAGATACGTTTTAGGATGTGTATACATATATATGTATATATATTGGATAATATTTTAAACTCAAAGACATTTTTGAAACTTAGATCTGGGGTTTGCCTGGTATTTCAGGGCTGGATCTCACTTTTTAGTGAGACCAGACTGATATAATACAGAATATTTCTCCTTGTGAAGGGCACAAGTGACCTAAAAGAGGTTGCTCGTTCGTTCTCTGCTGGGCACCTCTTTGTTTTGTTTGTTTATGCAAATTACCCTTAGGTTTTAGTCTCCCTAAGGGTGATAGGGGACTCCAGATGTGGACCCCTTGTTCACTGTGACTTAGGGAGTTCAGCTGCCTCAGCCTTGGGGCATCAGTCTCCTCCCTGTGACGGGACCTTGAGCCCCATGCTGCTACAGGGGGACCAACCTATAGAACAAACCTACTTGGTGTTGTTTGTTCTCAGATGAGCGTCTCTGACTATTTTTCTCAGATATTTTTGCCATGTATTTTAATATTGCCCCTTCTGTATCACTACCTTGCCATGGTGAAGGGGCTTGTGTACCTCAATGAAGCTGTGAGTTATACCATGTGGGGTCACCCAAGATGGGCAGGTCATTACAGAGAGGTCAGAGAAATTGTGGTCCAGTGGAGAAGGAGCCAGCAACCTACTCCAGTATCTTTGCCAAGATGTGCCTGGCATGCTCAGGTACATAGTGTCACGGAGGGTCGGCTGAACACACACACACACACATATATATATATATATATATATATATATATATATATATATATATATATATATATATATATATATATATAGGAAAAAATGATCTCCCACTAACTAGAGTAGTATAACTAAGTACTACAAGCTGGCAACTACCAGCAATGGACTTCAGTAATTTAAGGGATCACCGGCTCTTAAATATAAGAAAATATGTATAGGTTGAAAAATAAATAATGAATTCAAATACAGCAAATTTTCAAGCACAATTAATAATAAATATTTTGTGACAATTTATCTTTGTCCTGATGTTCAGGAACCACTCCGGTAGTAGTCTGCATTATCATCTTTTAATATGTGAACATCATGAGAGAACAGTGTTTGCACCACAGGGTGCATTTCCTTCTGTAAATTGGCCTTATGTTTCTTGGCTATTATATTACTTTGCAGAGCAATCATAGAACCTAATGACTCCTACATCCTTAATAAATTGTGATTTGGCCAGTTGAATAGGGCTCTATATAAGCACATAGCATATTTTTTTTACAGAAATTTTTAGTTAGTGAAGACCTAACTGCTAGTGTGTGACTGCATCTGATTTACTCAGACAAGTAAAGTGTGTTTATTTCCTGTGTGCAGTGATTTGGTGCAGGTGAGAGAGAAGTGTTTTTACCTGGGTTAAAATTGCATATAAGTTTGGGCCTTGAGTGTGACTGTTTACAGGAGAGAGCAAAGAAAAGGGTCAAATTGTAGTATTTAAAAAAAAAAAAAAAAAAAGTGTAATTATGAGTCAGTCCAGTGGCGACCTCACTCAGTGTACATCCTGTTATATGTATGCAATACTGGAACAGATGATCCAGGGCCCATACCTCTGTGAGAGGTGTGAGCATGTGGCCTCTCTGGAAGCTCAGATTGGAGAACTGGAGAGGAGAATTGCAGCACTTAGTGATATTCCACTGGAAAGGGGGTTGGTGCTCACTGAGCACAGTTTAGCTGGGCCTAGCATGGAGGGTGGAGATGCGGCTAGTGAGGATGTCCAGGGAGGTAGCTGGGTTACAGTTAGAAGGGGAAGCAGGGGGGACAGGAGCAGGAGGGAGGCCAATACTTAGTTGGCACACACCAACAGATTTGCCAGATCTAGTGAAACTGTTGGGGATGTCCATTCAGGAATGGCAATGCCAGCTAGAGCTGTTCCCCCTAACAGACAAGAGAACAGCTCTACTGGAGGAGAGGGAGGGCAGAATAGGCTGAGCAACAGACAGGTTTTGGTGGTAGGGGACTCTATTATTAGGAAGGTAGACAGGGTGTAAAAATATCCATGCAATCTATAAAATTAATGAAGCAAATCTAGGGGTATCTGATATTGAAAGGGATAACCACCTGCGTAACAGTTCTCAATGCCAAGCAGCAGCTGCAAAGGCAAATAAACTATTAGCATGTAATAAGAAGGGTATAGAAGCAAGGGAGGCTGATATAATTCTGCCACTATACAAATCCCTAGTATGCCCTCATTTGGAATATGGAGTATAGTTTTGGGCACCAATTCATAAAAAGGACATTTCAGAACTGGAAAAAGTATAGAGAAGGGCTACAAAACTAATAAGGGGAATGGAGGAGCTAAGTTATGAAGAAAGACTAACCAAATGAAACGTATTTTCTCTAGAAAAAAGGTGTCTAAGAGGGGATATGATTATCCTATATAAATACATCCAGGGTCAGTATAAAGATTTGTCAAGGGAGCTTTTTGTGCCAAGAGGTTTTCAACTGACAAGAGGACATCCCTTGAGGTCAGAACTAAAAAAGATTCCACCTTAAAGAAAGAAAAGGGTTCTTCACAGTAAGGGTGGTTAATCTGTGTAATTCTCTACCAATGGAGGTGGTGACAGCGGATTCAATAGATAACTTTAAAAAGGGATTGGATATATTTTTAATTAAAAAGGGTATTCAGGGTTATCCTGGTTAATTAGAGAGGGAGTATTGTTCCAGGGAGAAATTTGATCGCCAGTATCTGGGGTCAGGAAGGAATTCATTTTTTTCCCTTTTGAGATACTTGGCTAAGTTTCACAGTTTTTTTTGTTTGCCTTCCTCTGGATCAATTAACAACTAATCTGTATATTGCAGATAAGAGTAGGTCTTAAAAGGTTGAACTTGATGGACTAAAAGTCTTTTTTCAACCTCAATTGGTATGTAACTATGTAAAAACTTCTGTAAAAAAAATATGTGCTTATATGGAGCCCTTTTCTATTGGCCGAATTGCAATTTAATAAGGTTGCTAGAATATTGCTGCCCAAATTTAACTGATAGCAACAGATATTGTGGCCTGAAGGCATCCTTTGGCTTTCTCCTAACATAAACCTGTCCAGCTGTTGGAAATAGGATGAAAGATGACAGGTCAGACTTTATTACTTGTTTCCATTGCTCGGGGGTCCAGGTTTTGTGCTCCTTAAATCAGTTTATACATCAGTGTGTGTTTTTTCTTGGATACAAGCAGTTTCCAAATGACAACCTGGCCATAATTTCCAATTTTATGAAGCCCAAGATGTACAGTTTATGTTGAGACTGGGCCACATAGGTGCTAATTCAATTATAGGATACTTTTTGAGGCTGCACTTGTGCATTTAAGACAAGAAA
Organism: Discoglossus pictus; assembly: GCA_027410445.1. NCBI lineage: Eukaryota > Metazoa > Chordata > Amphibia > Anura > Alytidae > Discoglossus > Discoglossus pictus. The sequence continues at coordinate 346,285,067 of CM050167.1, read as the reverse complement.
AAAGACACCTATTTGTCAAGTATGTAACAAGCAAACAATATTATTAGCTTTGTTAGCCATGGGCATAAAACATTTTTTGTGATAATCTGACATTTTAAAAACGCTGTTAATAAGTATAGACATACATTTTCTGTTTATTACATCACTTTCTCAGAGCTGAATCATAAGGCTGCATGTTTTGTCTATCAATGGAGAGAGGACCAGGGAATGAGGGAAGTTAGATCCATTTTGTAAATATAATTGGATAATATAGAAATTGACACCACACCCCTTCCCTTTCACTGGCCCAGAAACAGACACTTTTTATCATTCACTGCAACGATATCTCTCTAGAAATGTCAAATGTCCCTCTCACTCAAAACTTCCACCGAGGTATCATGGATCTTTCCAGGGGCATCAACATTTATCTATTTTGTTTTAATTAAGAACTAGCTGTAAGACTTTCTTCCTCCTTTCAGACTGAAAGTTTTCAAACAAATATATATTTTTCCATTTTGCGTGGTGATCCTTTTAACTAAAACTTGTCTAAATTTAATTGAAACAGCAAACTTTATGCTGAATATCATTTCATTTGTTTTTGTGCTCTGAAACCTATATTTGAAAAAGGAATTCCTTCTTTCTTACGCAACACAGAAACCACATTCTTTCCATGTGCCTTTAAGAAGTTTTGGCCAGTTCCTCCGATGCTGCTCCCGTCTTGGCATGTGTGTATCATGTAAACTACATTAGCAGATATACATGGGTTGTGCGGAGAAAATGTATTTTAATGTAACACCCTCTGGTAACAGCAACTGTAGATCTCTATTTTGCGGATGTTTTTTAGTGGTTTTACGGTTCTTATTCTCTGTATTGTAGCACATAATTAATTTAAGGTCTGTAGATGTTTTTTTTGCAGTTTTCTCTATCAAAGCTGGTGGAATCTGATATATGCATTTGTATATGTACATTTCTATACAGCAATAAAATCATTTTGTGTGTACATTCGTAATACATTGGGCCCTATCTAATTGCAAGCCCGTAATTACGTGGACGCCGACATTTTGGCTGTGGGTTACAAATTTCCTACGTCTCTAGATGTATTCACTTGACACAACGCCGCAATTACAGTCCCAACATACATTTATCAGCTTGCATGCCAATTACAGGCCATATAGGTCATATATTTCAGATATACAGTGATGAAGAACTACATTTTAAAACAGCCTCAGTGTTTTTAGATTAAAAAAGCAAACAATACAGGCTTTAAGTTATTACCTTTAAATGCAATTATGCTGCAGTGGAAGCTGCGATTTTAGTTTCCACTGATCTACTTCCTGAGGTGGGAGGAGATTTTATATCAGAGGTGCACAAGTTCGTTCCTGGAGGGCCACACACAGGCCTGGATTTGAAGATATCCCTGCTGCGCACAGGTGAATCAATCGCTTCTTCAGTCATCCGGGTTAACTCACCTGTGCACAGAAAGAAAATCCTAAAATCCAGGCCTGTGTGTGGCCATCCAGGAGCAAACTTGTGCACCCCTATTTTAAATGCACCAAAAGCTTCTAGTTGGACAATAAAAATATGGCAACTAACATATTTATACTAGTCACTTGCCTGTCAAAAATGACTGCATAATATTGTCTTAAATAGAGTGTCTTCCATCTGTTTGTGCTCCTACTCTCTGTGTACCCTGTCTCTCTCTCTCTGTGCGCTCTCTCTCTCTGCACCCTCTCTATCTCTCTGCACCCTCTCTCTCTGTCTGTGCTCTCACCTTCCCTCCTTCTCTCTCCCTCTCCTTCTCTCTCCCTCTCCTTCTCTCTCCCTCTCTCTCCTTCTCTCTCCCTCCCTTTCCTTCTCTCTCCCTCCCTTTCCTTCTCTCTCAGTCCCTCGCCCTTCGTTGCGCAATGCGAGCCGCAGAATGCACAGTCCACGTGCACAACTAGCAATTCTCTCTCTCTCTATCCTTCTCTCTCCCTCCCTCTCCCAACTCTCTCCTTTTGTCCTTATCTGTCTCTCCCCTCTTTCTCGCTATCCCTCTCCTTCTCACTATGTCTCTCCCCCTCCCTCTCCTCACTCTCTCAACCCCCTCCATCCTCCCCCTCATCCTTATCTCTCCTTCCCTCCTTCTCTCTCCCTCCTTCTCTCCTTCCCTCCTTCTCTCTCCCTCTGTTTCTCTCTTCTCTCCCTCCCACTCCATTCACTGCGCAATGCGAGCCTTGCAATGTGCAGTGCACATGCTCAACTCGCAATTCTCTCTCCCTCCGTCCTTCTCTCTCTCTCTCTCTCTCTCCCTCCCTCTCTCTTTCTCTCTCCCTCCTTCTCTCTCCCTCCTTCTCTCCCTCTCCCTCTCTTTCTCCCTCTCTTTCCCTCTCCTTCGCTCTCTCTTTCCCTCTCCTTCTCTCTCTCCCTCCCTCTCTTTTTCTCTCTGTCTCCCTCCCTCTCTTTCTCACTCTCTCTCCCCTTCCTTCCTTCTCTACTTCTCTCTCTCTCCCTCTCATTCTCTCCTTCCCTCTTTCTCTCTCCCTTTCCTATCTCCCTCCCTCTCCACCTTCGGCAAGCAATTCGAGGCTCGCAGTACAACAGCTATATTAGTGATGTAATTATGCTTTGTAAAATTATTGGTATTCATCAGTGATCCGAATTCGGTTAAATACGTTCTCAGGAATGTATCCTGTCCATAACGCGGGGACCTCCTATATTAGCATTTTATCAATGAAATCTTATAAAAAATTAATTTCATTACAGTGAACTTAAGCTGAATTTGTTTTTGTTTTTTCATTTCAGTCAGCCACAAAGTTATCGCTTTTATCTGTTCCATCGTGTAATGATTAATATTGCTAATTACTTCCTGCTGTCAGCACGCTCTGCTTTAATAGATACAATATTTTCTTGAAAGAATATGAGCATGTGCAGATCCCTAATATAATTACTCCCTGAATGTTTACATACTCAGATTTGACCCATAATTTGAAAACAATAAGCCATATGCTAATTGGGAGGTATAAATGGCGGTATAGCTGTAAATCGGCTGCTGTAGCTTTTCCCCCTACGTTACACTTTGATGTTAATATTTAGCTCCCACACATTACGGCATTAGCCCACATTCCTAAATCCTTCCTTGTCCACAAGAGATTTTAGTGTAGAGCGTACCCAAACCAAATGTTATGGAGGAAAAACAGCCAATAGGAAATAAGAACGTTCTCATTATTATAATTAGAGTTAAAAAAGTGCCGTAACTGCTATGGCAAGGAACCGTAATACATATACTGTATATAAAATCAGATGTGACAATTGTATTTATAGCTTCAATATATAAAAATGAGTGCATTTTGTGTTAATAAAACATATTATATGTTTAGACAATGCATTAAAGAGCATTTGTTCCCAGGCAACGTTGTTTCCTGATGTCTATTAATCCCTTGAGCACTGGGTTGTATGTTACCCGAGATATTGTCTAATGAAACAGACATAATAATACAATATCATAATTTATAATTATACATATGTTGATATTGGACTGTTAAGTTTCAAATAATTTAGAAATAACTCTGCAAATGTTTTAAACGCCTTTGCAAGTGGTCTCTAGTACATGTATTATTTCTTTCAGCTTTTTGCAGTTACGGCACTACCCTGGGTTGCGAGTTATACGTAAAATCAGATTTGCTAACTGTTTTGGTGTAAAAGTCTAACAGAGTAATCAAATCAATTCAGATGTGTGCTGTGCTTTTTGGGTTTGTCGTGCCGCAGTCACTTGTAGAAGTTCTCTCATAGTATTTTAAGGATGGGGGAATAGCATAGCTATTCGGCCAATATGACTTATTGGCACTAATTAATTCTTAAGTCAATAGAATGCATATAAACATTTATAAAAAAAACACCCAAAGCCAAATTTATGAGTTCAAGGCATTTGCAAGTAGCTAATAGAATATGGCCCTTAGTTACTACAGCACCCTTAATTGTGATAGAGGGGATTAACATAGGGCCCAATGTGTGCAGATTATGGATGATTAACAGTCTTCACTCCATGAAAATAGATAATAGCTCAAGGTTTGTGGGTGGATCAGAAAGAGTGATTGACAGGTACAAATTACAAACTCCATTGTAAGTATTTCTGTAAGAAAATAGAATTTTATTTAATAACTTTCACTTGTTATTGCTTCTAGTTAAATAAAACCATTTTGACCATTTGCTGTGTTTATGTAATTAAAAATAAGACATTAATTAAGTGGCAAAAACACTATATTATATTAGAAAGTTGTAATAATTGGTATTAGGGTATGTTATGAGTTTTACACGCATGCATATGTGTACTTGCCACGTTAACATTCACAAATAATATCTCCTTACAATAGCAAGCCGTGAGCTGCGCCTTCAGGAAGATAAAAGCAGCCATAATATATTTAACTCTGTGGTCAAAGTAAGCTGGATCAACATTAGAAAAAGAAATCCCATTTCAAAGGAGAAAGCAAAACTGCGCTGCACATGATAATACGGCGCGCCTGTCATGTGAAAATGACAGCTGGGCAGTTGCTTGTTGAAAGCGTGTGACAGAAATCAGATAACTGTGTTTGTCTTCTTTCTGCTTTAAACTACAAGAAATGCTGGCTTTTCTTTTAAAAATACTTCAGGCAGAAACATTATCAACAATAACGCACATTTTATAGAGGTGATCAAAAATGTCATTTGCATTTTTTTGGAAGTTTGAAATTATTTACGCTTCTTTTATTCCAGAACAACATTTCACATAGTCTGCATAAAATGATTAATTGAATAGTTAAAGTAAATATAAATTTATATACAGTATATCTGTGTTTATATATATATATATATATATATATATATATAGTACATCTGTGTTCACATTTGAATCTCTAAAGCAAGTTAAAAAACCTGCTTCCAGCTCAGAGTTCCAAGAACAACAGTTATTACACTGCATTCTGGGAAGTTGAGCTGGGACATGCAAATGTGCCCACAAATGCCTCGCTCTTCATTCCGTAGCCATTATTAAACATGGCTTCCTTTAAGCTAATGCATGCTGTATTATTACACAGCTTTAATGCAAAGCCACGATTGGAATAAACACAGGCTGAGTATCCAATCCATGTACAGCTGTATTTATATAATTCTCGGAATTCTGAGCAGGAAACAGTTTTTTTAACTTGTTTTCGACATTCAAATGTGAACACAAATATACTATTTATATACTGTACTACTGTACGGTGGAGGGCTTCTATCACTCTTTTGCCCACCATATATTAAATCATTGTTGTGGTAAACTACCTCCCCACAAAATCTACTACACAAGCTAGGAACTGATCTCGAAACTGCTGTCTGTGGGTAGGTTTCCTGGCTTGTACACAACCAATTCTGGGTTTTGCTTGAAGATGTGTAATACAGCAGGCATATGCCTAAAAGGAGCCATGTTTGAAATAATATTGGATTGAAGAGTGAAGCCTTTGTGGGCATAATTGCATGTCCCTGCCCAGGTTCCCAGTATGCAATAGCTGTATTTCTCGGAGAAACGCGTTCTTTATCTTGTCTTGGACGTTAAGATGTGAATATAAATGTACTATTTATTTACTATATATATATATGTATATATATATATATATAGTAAATAAAAAGTACATCTGTGTTCACATTCGAATGTCTAAAGCAAGTTAAAAAACCTGCTTCCAAGTCAGAGTTCCGAGAAAAACAGTTATTACACTGCATTCTGGGAAGTTGAGCTGGGACACACAAACATGGCCACAAATGCCTCGCTCTTCATTCCGTAGCCATTATCAAACATGGCTTCCTTTAAGCTTATGCATGCTGTATTACACAGCTTTAATGCAAAACCAAGGTTGGATTAAACACAGGCTGAGAATCCAATCCATGTACAGCTGTTTCAAGCTTACTGGCATCATCAGCATGGAGCGGGATCTCAGCCTGTGTTGTGGACCTTATGAGTAGGTAGTTCACCACAACAATCATTTATAATATGGTGGGCAAAAGAGCGATAGAAGCCCTCCATCATACAGTAGTACAGTAAATAAAAAGTATATCTGTGTTCACATTTGAATGTCTAAAACAAGTTAAAAAAACCTGCTTCCAGCTCAGGAGTTCCGAGAAAAACAGTTATTACACTGCATTCTGGGAAGTTGAGCTGGGACACACAAATGTGGCCACAAATGCACACACATATCCATCACATCAGTGGTTTGCATATACAGTAGTAGTAAATTCTCAGTACGACAAAGCAGCAGATTGTAAACTGTTTATACAAACTGCACGAAACTGGGTGAATTTTAATCCTAACACACACATGACATCATTTGTTACCTAATTGTTTAGTTATACTCTTGAATCTGACAAATGTAGTGAAGATGTTCAGTCCACTACATAATAACTTTATAATATAAAAGAAGTGTCTACCCCACATTTGAGTCAATGGAATGCATCTTTTTCTACGTTCCCTTAAAAGTCTGTATACATAGTTCATTAGTTACTGAGCTGTTCAGTGTCTTCGGTGTGACACATCACTTTTTAAGGTTGATTTGTGGTAGTGTTAGTTGAGGCCTGGCTTGGCTCAGACTAGAAAGCGCTCTGTGTTTACACCACGGATGTGTATGCCCGTGTGTGCATTGGAAACAATACATTGGATTACTCAGTAATCTGATTTGGTCTCTTCTCTTCTATAATTCCTTTTGAAACCACATACTAGGAAATCAATGTGATTATATGGACTTATTTGTATTTCAGTGTTCTAAGAAAAGACATTCATCTTATTTTCCTGTATCTGGGGACATATATAGAGTTATTAGCCTGTGGGAAAAAAACGATTTCTTACTTGGCGACGTAAATCTATTGATTGTAGTGAAGAATCTGAAGCTTTGTTTATTGATTGTGTAAAGTCTAGGCTATTAGCTTGAAACACACACCTAAACTTTAAGAAGAAGAATGACAGATGAAGACAGTAGCAATAATTATATTAACCAGGTCCAGTCCAAAAGTGCATGGAGTCCTAGTCAAACTAACTCTGGAGCACTCCAAATTAAATCTAGAGCAAAAACAAAAGTCTGGAATTGAATGTGTTTCTTTAAATGACATTAGAAATATAACCATTTAAAGCTAAACAGTTTATTTCTTATACATTTTCAGAAAAATCTTTACATTACAGTTTGTAAAGAAATTAACTCAATAGAAAATAGTGATATCAAAGTAGGGAAATGGCCACTATTGACTTGAAGGTAAAATATTACCTTCGAATGTAAGTCTGCGAGTTTCCATCCTAAGTACTTTGGGAATTCCTAGCTCAAAGACAGGGCCCTCCTTGCTTTGCTATATGCTAATTTGTATTCATCTTTGTCTGAACTTAACTTATGTGCATCGCTACGGAATATGTCGGCGCGTTATAAATGAACTATAATAAGAATAATAATATAGCTTAAATATACTGTTTTACAATTTTAATATATGACATAATATCACATATAATAGTTGTCGTAATTGCGAGTTGTCGTTACGCAATGTTAAAAAATACGGGCTTGCGCAATGAGCGCTGAAGGCCATAGGCGCTCATTGTGGGCCTCACGATAAGCGACATAGGCGCTTATCGCAAGGGCCGCACGACTTTGGTGCAATGAGCGCCGAAGGCCCGCAAGACTTTGAAACAGCCAGAGGCGCTCATTGCCAACCCCAAGATGAGCGCTGAAAGCCGTAGGCCTTTGGCGCTCAGTGCGAGGTCCGCAAGACTTTGAAAACAGCTGGCAATGAGCGCCAAAGGCACTCATTGCCAGGCCCATGATGAGCACCGAGGACCGCAAGACTTTAAAAACGGCTCGCAATGAGCGCTTATCATCGGTTCATCGCAATGAGCGCTCATTGTGGGCACTCATCATGAGCCTGGCAATGAGCGCCTTTGGCACTCATTGCCAGGCTGTTTCAAAGTCTTACAGGCCTCACAATGAGCGCCTTTGGGAATGAGTTCCTTTGCCACTCATTTCCAGCCTGTTTCTAAGTCTTGAGGGCCTCACGCTGAGCGCCAACGGCCTACGGCCTTCGGCGCTCATCGTGGGCCTGGCAATGAGCACCGAAGTCAGGCCCACAATGAGTGGCGAAGGCCATATGCTTTAGTCACTCAGCTCGAGGCCTGCAAGACTTTGGCCGCTCATTGCCAAAGGCGCTCATCATGAGGCAACTTTGAAAAAGGCTGGCAATACGTGCCAAAGGCACTCATTACCAGGCACACGATGAGCGCGAGGCCCACAACACTTTGAATAAAAAACAATTTTAATGGGCGCCATTTTTTTCAAGCCCAAATTCGGAAGCCGTCGGAAGACTGCCAAAAGTTAGGCTTGCAATGAGCGCCGAAGGTGCTCATTGGAAGGTATGAAAGTGGTGGGTTGGCCAAGGCCTCAAAGGAGCGGTGAGGTCCGTAAGGTAGACGGTGGGAGAGGCTTGCAATGAGCTCCAAAGGCGCTCATCGCGAGGCCCGCAAGTTAGAGGCCCGCAAGTGCAAACGTCATTGACAACCTTTAAATTATATTGCCGTCATTTTTTAACAGGCAAGTCGCTAGTCTTAACATATTCATTAAAAAAGCGAGAAAATAAATGTCTTCAATTGTTGGTGTCCTCTTAATGGGACATTATATACTTCTGTGTGAACTTTAGCCTAAGATAGCTTCATAAACAGGAACTCTTCTTGCTCCCCTGACATTTTTATTATTAAGGTAGCCCCAGAGCAGTAGATTTACATGAGACATTGCCTATACAAGCCTACTTACCCCAATTCACATCAATGTTTGCTACAATGATCAGCCAGAAGGAGATCCAGACACTTGTTAATGTAGTCACATAAAAATATAATTCTATTGGCCAGTCATTACAAAGAGATCTGTTCTCTTTTTCAAGATTTTTCAAAGCAAATCTCCCAAACTACCACAAAGCTGCCAAATGGGCTCCACGTGGATTAAACTGATCTCGAGCCCAACAGACTTTTTAACTAGGTATGTGTGAATCTCCAAACGGGATCAGATGAGTATTGTTTGGGAGGCCAACTAACTCTTAAAAAAAAAAAATTCTACTGTCAGCTGTGATCATCGTGGGGTCAGGAGGGAAACCTACTCACACTATTGCACCACAGCACAGATACTAAATGATGTGGACTATGAGCAGGGGTGGAGTGGTCTCCCCAAACTGACATTCCACTCAGTTATATGAGGGATATAATACCACACTTTCATCAGAGAGACTTACTTGGAGGCAAAGCACCTTAACACCAAGAGCATCCAGTGCCGTAATGTGGACATCCCTGTGATTTGGCACTCCAAGATCCCTGAAATATACCAGCAATGATCTGGCACTCAAATTGAGGAGACAGGCTGGCTTTACAAGCCTCAGCAATCACACCCCCAACTGTAACTATTGCCAGCTGGACAACCTCCACACTGCTATAAAGGTCTCCATCGAGCTGCATTATTTAAGCATTCACAAGTTGTACTATAGACATGAAGAGAGCAATGCAACACAATATAAGAGCGGGTCTAAGGTGGATATAATGCTATAAATTCCAGAAACTATATATTCCCCGCTGGGAACCCCCAGCACTAAGCTTATTATTAGTATAACAAGTTGGCGCATATATACAGGAGGGTGACTGATGCATTGCGCATATTAAGGCTTCTTGAAACAGATACATTGTTAGTTTCAAAGGTTTTGTGTCAGGATGATAGTTTAGGAGAGCTAGGCAAGGAGTTTCAATGAGTAGGTAAGGATTAACATTTAGATGCCACATAGGTCTATTAAGGACCCCCATGGCACAGGGTTAATTTTTAGTTGCCATGGGGGGTCTCTATAGACCACATGGTATATGTAATAGGGATTGCGTGTGTGCGGGGAAGGGCATCTTTTGGGATTCCCTTCACAGCGTGGATGGAGGGAATCCTCAGGGATTCTCATTGGTGGCAGTGGAGTCTGAGCAACGTAATATTACTTGTTCACCACATTTTGCGTAATCCTATGCCTTGTGATTTACTGATAGGGCATACATTTAAGAGATGTGGGTGAGATAACTAATATTACCAATCGAATACATGTGTAACATTACTGAAAAAAGCTCCATAGTTTAAAAATCCTAACTTTGTGAGTTACGAGTCTTCAATTGTATGAGGCCCTATATTAATATTTGCCTAAAAATAAGAAAAAATGTCTCACTGTCTTATCATACATAATTACCTTACTTCACTAAAGATCACCTTTTAATTTCTTAGACCATACAAAGGTACACACATTACATTTGATCCTTCTCCAACCCTTTTCCATATATTTGTTCCTTCCTATTTCCACAGTTATCCTGCCCTAACCCATTCCCTTCCAACTCACCTTTCACTCCATTAAACTATTTAGCAGGTATGGGCAATCATTTTGCCAATCAACACATGTGGCTAATAGGTATGCAGATTTAGCTAATTTGGGCATGGATGCATAGGAGAACAGAAGAACACTAGAAAAGCTCATGCAGTCCACATATTTTCCCCCCACTTATAAGCACTTTGTGCAATATCATAAAATTTTGAAAGACATTCAAGCTCTGCACATTTTTTGATTTCACTCTGCTTGGCGTACCCCTTACCGTTGACATGAGAGGTTGACAGTTCAAATTCCAATTGCCAACTTTCTTTACACTCATTTTATTCAGTTCCAATTATAAAACATAAAATAAGTGTAATCTGGAAGTGGTGTGTGCAAGATAACAATGACCCCTGAAACTCTTATTCATAGTCCCATGCTTTCCACCAAGTGCACAGTAAAGACTGTGACTGTAAAATCACTACATAATTCAGTTTTTATATATATATATATCCTAAGTACAAGTAGTTGTTTATTTTAAATACATTTTTATTGCACAAATGAGAAAATATAACATTATATTTACAATAAGAGCATCAAGTAACTTACAATGTCATTTGTTATTTTTTTTTTAAGGAAATGGTAGGTTTTTGACTCAGCATTTCATTGTAATGGCAATTGCTGTTTTCTATTTTTCCTCTAATCATTTAATTCTATAACTAAAGATGAGTATATATGCCTAAATATCTGCTGACTTAATTTTTCCCTGAAGTTGAGAAAATTGTCAGCCTAGAAGGGTAGTGGTAGATACAATGGGATGGATCCCAGTATAGGAATAGGGATTACACTACCATGTAACAAGTAGGGTCAGAAGTAATAGGCAGAATCAGGAGACAGTCCAATGGTGCATGCAGCAGAAGAGACATGTCCAGATACAAGGGTTGGAGGGTACTCAAGCATGGTCAAGTAACAAAGCTAAGTGTCTGATGTCATCACATATAATAGTTGTCAAACTGCGAGACGTTGTCACGCTTTGCAAGGTGCGTACTACTTAGGCGATGAGCGTTGCAGGCGCTCGTCGTTGCGAGCCATTAATGCGTAGGACTTAGCCGCTGAGTGCCGAAGGCGCTCATTGTTGTGAGCCTCACTAAGCGAGGCGAGCCGTTAAACTGTAGCAGTTAGCCAATGAGCGCTGAAGGCGCTCATCGCTGCGAGCCTCTCAAAGCGAGGCGAGGCGTTAACACGTAGCCCTTCAGCGCTCATCGCCTGTGAGCCGTTAAACCACTACAAACGCGGGACTTAGCCGAAAAACACTTCATAAACGTGGGATCGCCTTGCCGTGCAAGCGGGTTACAACCGTGGGACTTAGAAAAAAAAATACGAGACGAAGGATTTACAAGATTAGCGGCCGAACGACGAAAATCTAAAAACCATAAAAACACACAAAATACACCCCCAACATCACAGACAGCATGGGGCAACAGCCAGGATGTCTGTGAGTGAGCTGGAACATGAATTTAACCCGAATTAGACGATTTTCGCCACCCGAAAATCGCCTAAGCAAGGAAAAAAATTGTCACTGAAAAAAATGAAAACGAGGCTACATGACCACGGACCGCGCAAAACACTGCCAAACGCGTAGCACTTTCCACATCACACTACGACCTACAAAATACAATATTACAAAAGCCGGAAAATGCTGACGAGACGCGTAACATATTAGTAACATTACGACTATACAATGCCGCTTTACACAATAAACCAACGGCTTTACCTCGCGCACTCAGCCTATTTTGAGTGCACACTTCCAACATTCATTACACTTTATAAGCAGGGCACCAACACTCACTATGTATATTCTATGCAGACGCAAAATACAAACAGATTGTTAGCTCTTCAGCCTGTTGCTCGCTGCATATATCAATTATAGGTAATTAAAGTGTATTAATTGATTTAAGAAATCATTCATTATTACTTAACTACATATACATTGAAATATATATATATCTCTCAGAGGACCAAAACTACACGACAGGAGAGTACACGACACATAATGTAAACCGTTTTGTAGTGTGGGCCCTCAGCGCTCATTGTGAGGCTTGCGCTGAGCGCCTTCGGCGCTCATCGCATACCTCGCAATGAGCTCCGAAGGCCCCACACTACAAAACGGTTTACATTATGTGTCAAACGGCATTACCATGCCTTGAAATTTTATTGCCCTGTCATTTTTGACAGGCAAGTCGCTAGTATAATAATAATAGGTAATGAAACAGTGCTTGATGTCACAAAGGCAATCACTATCAAAAGTAAGGAATGCTAGGCTGTAGCAAAGAGTAAAACGACTGAGCACTGGGTTGTGTCACAAGACAAACATTGTGCAGGCACACAAATCACTATAGTGGAGCTAGAGCACACCAGTGATTAATTATAAAGACACTAGGCATGGTGATAGAGCACACATGTGATTCATTAAAAAGACAGAAGCATGGAGCTAGAGCACACCAGTAATGCGTTATAAAGACACCAGGCAGGAGCTAGAGCACACCAGTAATGCATTATAAGGACACCAGGCATGGAGCTAGAGCACACCAGTAATGCATTATAAAGACACCAGGCATGGAGCTAGAGCACACCAGTGATGCATTATAAGGACACCAGGCATGGAGCTAGAGCACACCAGTGATGCATTATAAGGACACCAGGCATGAAGCTAGAGTACACCAGTGATGCATTATAAGGACACCAGGCATGAAGCTAGAGTACACCAGTGATGCATTATAAGGACACCAGGCATGGAGCTAGAGCACACCAGTGATGCATTATAAGGACAGCAGGCATGGAGCTAGAGCACACCAGTGATGCATTATAAGGACACCAGGCATGGAGCTAGAGCACACCAGTGATGCATTATAAGGACACCAGGCATGGAGCTAGAGCACACCAGTGATGCATTATAAGGACACCAGGCATGGGAGCTTGAGCACACCAGTGATGCATTATAAGGACACCAGGCATGGAGCTAGAACACACCAGTGATGCATTATAAGGACAGCAGGCATGGAGCTAGGGCACACCAGTGATGCATTATAAGGACACCAGGCATGAAGCTAGAGCACACCAGTGATGCATTATAAGGACACCAGGCATGGGAGATAGAGAACACCAGTGATGCATTATAAGGACACCAGGCATGAAGCTAGAACACACCAGTGATGCATTATAAGGACAGCAGGCATGGAGCTAGGGCACACCAGTGATGCATTATAAGGACACCAGGCATGAAGCTAGAGCACACCAGTGATGCATTATAAGGACAGTAGGCATGGAGCTAGAGCACACCAGTGATGCATTATAAGGACAGCAGGCATGGAGCTAGGGCACACCAGTGATGCATTATAAGGACACCAGGCATGAAGCTAGAGCACACCAGTGATGGATTATAAGGACACCAGGCATGGAGCTAGAGCACACCAGTGATGCATTATAAGGACACCAGGCATGAAGCTAGAGCACACCAGTGATGCATTATAAGGACAGTAGGCATGGAGCTAGAGCACACCAGTGATGCATTATAAGTACAGTAGGCATGTAGCTAATGCACACCAGTGATGCATTATAAGGACACCAGGCATGGAGCTAAAGGACACCAGTGATGCATTATAAGGACACCAGGCATGGAGCTAGAGCACACCAGTGATGCATTATAAGGACACCAGGCATGGAGCTAGAGCACACCAGTGATGCATTATAAGGACACCAGGCATGAAGCAAGAGCACACCAGTGATGCATTATAAGGACACCAGGCATGGAGCTAGAGCACACCAGTGATGCATTTTTAGGACACCAGGCATGAAGCTAGAGTACACCAGTGATGCATTATAAGGACACCAGGCATGGAGCTAGAGCACACCAGTGATGCATTATAAGGACAGCAGGCATGGAGCTAGAGCACACCAGTGATGCATTATAAGGACACCAGGCATGGAGCTAGAGCACACCAGTAATGCATTATAAGGACACCAGGCATGGAGCTAGAGCACACCAGTGATGCATTATAAGGATACCAGGCATGGAGCTAGAGCACACCAGTAATGAGTTATAAAGACACCAGGCATGGAGCTAGAGCACACCAGTGATGCATTATAAGGACACCAGGCATGGGAGCTTGAGCACACCAGTGATGCATTATAAGGACACCAGGCATGGAGCTAGAACACACCAGTGATGCATTATAAGGACAGCAGGCATGGAGCTAGGGCACACCAGTGATGCATTATAAGGACACCAGGCATGAAGCTAGAGCACACCAGTGATGCATTATAAGGACACCAGGCATGGGAGATAGAGCACACCAGTGATGCATTATAAGGACACCAGGCATGAAGCTAGAACACACCAGTGATGCATTATAAGGACAGCAGGCATGGAGCTAGGGCACACCAGTGATGCATTATAAGGACACCAGGCATGAAGCTAGAGCACACCAGTGATGCATTATAAGGACACCAGGCATGGAGCTAGAGCACACCAGTGATGCATTATAAGGACACCAGGCATGAAGCTAGAGCACACCAGTGATGCATTATAAGGACAGTAGGCATGGAGCTAGAGCACACCAGTGATGCATTATAAGTACAGTAGGCATGTAGCTAATGCACACCAGTGATGCATTATAAGGGCACCAGGCATGGAGCTAAAGGACACCAGTGATGCATTATAAGGACACCAGGCATGAAGCAAGAGCACACCAGTGATGCATTATAAGGACACCAGGCATGGAGCTAGAGCACACCAGTGATGCATTATAAGGACAGCAGGCATGGAGCATTTAGATGCAGATGTGTACACAAGTGCAGAAGCACACATGCATCTTAACAAATGGTGCAGGCACACTGTGTGAAAATAGTGGAGGTAACGGCCTCAAACATGGTGAAGGGTATAACATGGGGCGTTTGAGTTTGACATGGCAATATTTTGTCTGATGCTTCATACAAATCTGCAAATTCTAAAATGAGTTCAGTGGCTTCTTTAAATTTTGGCTTGAAGCAAAGTTACACTATTATAGAGTGGTGGCCGCCAGGTATCGAGAGCTATATTTATAAAAAATATATATAAATCAGCTTATTTTCCCTTGCAGTTTCTATTAGCTATAAAAAGTAAGCACTTAGTCACAGAATTCTCGTTTATATTATTTGTGTTATAGGCAATAGCAGCAGGTGCAGAGCTCAGACACTTAACAAATACTCTATCCCTGCAGGGCACAGCTGACTGCTCTGGCACCAAAAATATATATATATATCTAGAAGCCAACAAATATAAAATAATAAAACCTCAGGAAAAACATCCACTATATTTAATTATTTTTTGTAGAAACTGTATTTGTGTTAATATCACATCTTAGTAAACAAAGAAAAATAGACTATATCAAGTCTTAGTACTGTACACTTACATTGGATATAAAAAATCTACACACCCCTGTTAAAATGTCAAGTTTCTGTGTTGTAAAAAAATGAGACAAAGATAAATCATTCCAGAACTTTTTCCACCTTTAATGTGACCTATAAACTGTACAACTCAATTAAAAAACAAAATGAAATCTTTTAGGTGGAGGAAAAAAAAAAAGAAAAAGAATGTGGTTGCATAAGTCTGTACACCCTCTTATAACTGGGGATGTAGCTGTGTTCAGAATTAAGCAATCACATTCCAAATCGTGTTAAATAGGAGTCAGCATACACCTGCCATCATTTAAGAGTGCCTCTGATTAACCCCAAATAAAGTTCAGCTGCTCTAGTTGGTCTTTCCTGAAATTTTCTTAGTCGCATCCCACAGCAAAAGCCATGGTCCACAGAGAGCTTCCAAAGCATCAGAGGGATCTAATTGTTAAAAGGTATCAGTCAGGAGAAGGGTACAAAAGAATTTCCAAGGCATTAGATATACCATAGAACACAGTGAAGACAGTCATCATCAAGTTGAGAAAATCTGGCACAACTGTGACATTACCAAGAACTGGAGCTCCCTCCAAAATTGATGAAAAGACAAGAAGAAAACTGGTCTAGAAGGCTACCAAGAGGCCTACTGCAACATTAAAGGAGCTGCAGGAATATCTGGCAAGTACTGGCTGTGTGGTACATGTGACAAAAATCTCCCGTATTCTTCATATGTCTGGGCTATGGTGTAGAGTGGCAAGATGAAAGCCTTTTCTTACGAAGAAAAACATCCAAGCCAGGCTACTTTTTGCAAAAACACACATGAAGTCTCCCAAAAGCATGTGGGAAAAGGTGTTATGGTCTGATGAAACCAAGGTTGAACTTTTTGGCCATAATTCCAAAAGATATGTTTGGCGCAAAAACAACACTGCACATCACCAAAAGAACACCATACCCACAGTGAAGCATGGTGGTGGCAGCATCATGCTTTGGGGCTGTTTTTCTTCAGCTGCAACTGGGGCCTTAGTTAAGATAGAGGCAATTATGAACAGTTCCAAATACCAGTCAATATTGGCACAAAATTGCTAGAAAGCTGAACATGAAGAGGAACTTCATCTTTCAGCATGACAACGACCCAAAGCATACATCCAAATCAACAAAGGAATGGCTTCACCAGAAGAAAATTTACGTTTTGGAATGGCCCAGCCAGAGCCCAGACCTGAATTGCAAATGATTGAAAATCTGTGGGGTGATCTGAAGAGGGTTGTGCACAGGAGATGCCCTCGCAATCTGACAGATTTGGAGTGTTTTTGCAAAGAAGAGTGGGCAAATCTTGCCAAGTCAAAATGTGCCATGCTGAAAGACTCATACCCAAAAATACTGAGTGCTGTAATAAAATCAAAAGGTGCTTCAACAAAGTATTAGTTTAAGGGTGTGCATACTTATGCAACCATATTATTTTATTTTTATATTTTTTCTTCCCACATTAAAGGTGGAAAAAGTTCTGAATTGATTTATGTTTGTTTAATTTTTTTACAGCACAGAATCCTGACATTTTAACAGGGGTGTGTAGACTTTTTATATCCACTGTATACTGATAAACATAAAGAGCCACATTCAATTTAGGTTTCGGGAGATCCGGGGGCCAGTAAGTCAAGTCGCAAGCTATTATGCTATTCAATGGTGACTTTTTGCGGGCTCGGATCGGCTTTTGAGTTACGGGCTTGAAAAAATGCCGATGGTTAACCTTGCAACTTTCAGCCTCCAGAAGCTTTTGATTTGTCACTTTCGCAAAGGCTAAAATCGCAAATCGCAATTCAATTGCTCAATTTCCCCAAGCCCGCAAATATTTTCACACACGTAAACAGCGAATGAAGGAGAAAATCCTGCGAGTGCTAGAGAACACCTGCAAAGGGGTTAAACACCTGTTCGTAGCAGTGTAAAT
Organism: Discoglossus pictus; assembly: GCA_027410445.1. Taxonomy (NCBI): domain Eukaryota; kingdom Metazoa; phylum Chordata; class Amphibia; order Anura; family Alytidae; genus Discoglossus; species Discoglossus pictus. The sequence continues at coordinate 346,267,384 of CM050167.1, read as the reverse complement.
GCAAATAAAAAATCACTACAGCACTGTAACTTACAGGGAAAGCGATGATAGACATTAGAATTAATTGCACAACAGTCTCAAGCTCGCAAATCAGCAGGAACTAAAAATTTATTTTTTATGTTTCATTTCGGGCTTAAATCGATCTCGGGCATCAATGAGTTAATACATATCAGGCCACCCACATGGACTAGAACAGTATTGGCATTCATTTTCAGAATTTATTATTTTGCGGGTCTGATCGCATATCGGACCCCAAACCTTATTGATTGATATGTAACCTCCATGTTTTACTGCTGTAATAATGACAGTCTCATTTTCTATTGGCTCATTCAAAATGGGCGGTTACGGGCTTGCTTAATTGCTCATGTTCCTGCACTGAAGGGCTCTGAACCAGTGCATTGTTTAAGGTTTTGGCTTCGGGCCCGTAACTTGCGGCCTTGAGCAATTGAATAGCATCGCAATCAGAGACAAACGGGAGCCCGAAACACACTCGCAGACATTCGGCTGTCTGTGATCGAGTTGCGGGCTTGGAATTGAATGTGGCCCAAAGTTAATAAAAATTAACTAACTTTATTTATTTATAATAAACCACGCCCTAAAATCGAAATATAAAACCACAATCCTGGGGTTGACCCACCCTGAAAATATTCCAATGACTTAAGTACTATAAATATGAATATCCATAAAAAACACTTAAACACATCAAATGAGTAGTAAACACTATCTACAGTGATATAATACAAAACAGAAACAAAGCAAACAAAACAATAACAACAACAAAACCCCAATAAAAAATCTAATGTGACCCGTTTGTGTTTTTTTTCCATGTGGAATATTTTCAAGGTGGATCAACCCCAGGATTGGGTTTTTTTGTTTCTATTTTGCAGGTTTATTGTAAATAAATAAAATTAGTCTGTTTTTGTAAATTTCACATCTTAGTAGCCCCGATCTTTTGGATGCTACAGTTCAGTTCATATATTCTTTAGAACTGTTTTAAAATAGGCTAAATGTTTTTTGAATGTAAAAAAAGGTCTAAAACCTCTACTTTATATAATTATGTTGCTGTGCAACATGCTATTTTGGTTTATTCTGATCAACTTCCCAGGTTGGGAGGAGACTCAATGCTCAGGATGTTTCTGTCTGCACCATGGGAATGTGACATCTAAAACCACCAGCTCCTTTCATCAGATTAATATAAAATTAATTTGTTTGCAAGCAAACCCTTCTCAGAAAGTAATAGACAGAAACTGACAAAATAATCACAAACAAACGTTAAAAAAAAAAATTTAAGTTTTGTTTTTGCTTTCCAAAATAAGTTTACCGAGTTTGGAGTGGGTTGCCATTTCCTTCTCCAGTGAACCACAATTTTCCTGATATCTTTGCTATGACTTGCCCATCTTGGTTAACTCTACATGGTATAGCTCACAACTTCATTGAGGTACACAAGCCCCCTTCGCCATGGCAAGGTAGTGAACCAGAAGTTTTTTTTATATGTACTGAGAGCCTCATTCAATTTGAAGCCTGCATCTTGCGTAATATAGGATGTATGTCTGTGGGCCTGCTGTGGGCTCACACTCTGCTACAATTCCGGTGTTATTTAATCGAACAAGCCCGCAAGTTACGGTCCGAAAGCTGAAACCACAAACCATGCAATTGTACGTAGCAGTTCAAGGCCAGAACATGATCAATTAAGCAAGCCAATAGAAAATGAGACCACCATCATTATGGCAGTAAAAACATGGTGGGTACATGTCAATCGTGTAGAGGTCCCATATGTGATTGGACTCGCAAAACTGCAAAATATAAAATAATAAAAATGAATGCAGATACTGTTCTAGACCATGTGGGTGGCCTGATAAAGTTAGGGAAAAAAGTATTTGATCCCTTGCTGATTTTGAACGTTTGTCCACTGACAAAGAAATGGCCAGTCTATAATTTTAATAAAAGGTGTATTTTTAACCGTGAGAGACAGATTAACAAAAAAAAAAAAACATGTCAAAAATGTTATAAATTGATTTGCAGGTCAGTGAGTGAATGAGTATTAGACCCCTTTGACTTAGTACTTGGTGGCAGAGAACCCCTTGTTGGCAATCACAGAGGTCAGACATTTCTTGTAATTGGCCACCAGGTTTGCACACATCTCAGGAGGGATTTTGTCCCACTCCTCTTTGCAGATCCTCTCCAAGTCATTAAGGTTTCAAGGCTGATGTTTGGCAACTCGAACCTTCGGCTCCCTCCACAAATTTTCTATGGGATTAAGGACTGGAGATTGGCTAGCATGTTCTCACCCAACATTTGACGGTACATGGCCCTGTCCATCGTCCCTTTGATGCAGTGCAGTTGTCCTGTCCCCTTAGCAGAAAAACACCCCCAAAGTATAATGTTTCCACCTCCATGTTTGACGGTGGGGATGGTAAGTAAACATGGCAAGTTGAGTTGATGCCAAAGAGCTTGATTTTGGTCTCATCACTTTCACCCAGTTCTCCTCTGAATCATTCAGATGTTCATTGGCAAACTTCAGACGGACCTGTACATGTGCTTTCTTGAGCCGGGAGACCTTGAGGATTTCAGTCCTTCACGGCGTAGTGTGTTACCAATTGTATTCTTGGTGACTATGGTCCCAGCTGACTTGAGATCATTAACAAGCTCCTCCCATGTAGTTCTGGGCTGATTCTTCACTGTTCCCATAATCAATATAACTCCATGAGGTGAGATCTTGCCTGGTGCATCAGACCAAGGGAGACTGGCAGTTATTTTGTGTTTCTTCTATTTGCGAAGAAAAATCGCACCAACTGTTGTCACCTCACCAAGCTGCTTGGCGATGGCCTTGTAGCCCATTCCAGCTTTGTGTAGGTCTACAATCTTGTCCCTGACATCCTTGGACAGCTCTTTGGTCTTGGCCATGGTGCAGAGTTTGGAATCTGATCAATTGCTTTTGTGGACAGGTGTCTTTTATACCGGTAACAAGCTGAGATTTGGAGCAATCCCTTTAAGAGAGTGCGCCTAATCTCAGCTCGTTACCTGTATAAAAGACACCTGGGAGCCAGAACTCTTTCTAATTGATAGGGGATCAAATATGTATTTCCCTCACTGACCTGCAAATCAATGTATAACCTTTTTGACATGCCTTTTTCTTGTTTTTTTTGTTTTGTTATTTTGTCTCACTGTTAAAATACACCTAACATTAAAATTATAGACTGAGCATTTTTTTGTCAGTGGACAAACTGTCAAAATCAGCAGGGGATCGAATACTTTTTTTCCTTCACTGTATGCATTAACTCATTGATTCCCGAGATCCATATAACCCCGAATTGAAACATACTAAAAAATTACTTTTGATTGGCGATTTGCGAGTTTGGGACTATTGTGCTATTAATTCTAATGTCTTTCATCGCTTCGCTGTCATTTACAGTGCAGTATTGATTTTTTTGTTGCATTTACGGTGCTACAGACATGTTTTTAACCCCTTAGTGAGCCGCATCTGGTACCCGTAGGATTTTCTTTTACATTTGCCGGTTACGGGTGTGAAAACATTTGCGGGCTTGCGAAATTGTAGCAATTGCGATTTTAGCAAGCGTAACTCTTGCAGGCTTGAAAGATCAAAGGTTTAGATGGGCTGTAAGCTCCGGTTGTAACAACCGCAAGGATTACATGCCCGTAACCCGTAAACCGTTTGCGGCTTGGAAAAAGACGCCAATTGAATAGCATATTACTTTACAGGCTCCATTACGGTTTCCAGTGACTTATATCTGCTCAATTGAATGAGTCTCTACGAATTAAAAGCAAATAAAAAAACTCTGTCCTGTTTTGTTTAGAAATACTTCATGGGCGTTATTGTACACTTTAAAAAGTGTCCAGCACTGATAGCAAGATAATAAGCACCATGCTGTGTTATTATCTACCGTCCGATTGTTCCACATCTTTTTATCTTTTGTTAAAAATCAATTTACTAGTAAAAAAACATTTATTTTGGGAAAATCTTCATTCATGTAAGGATATTGTAAAAGCAATCTTCACAAAATGTGTGAGGGATCTGTAGAATGTACTTGGTCACAGTACAAATCCAATGCTCTATCTATTCCTGACGCATAAAGGCTATATGTGGTTTTATATACAAGAATTAGGTACATTCTAGTCCATAACAATGTATTTGACACTTAAAAAAACTGTTTTTGTGTATTACAAAAGTTTTATTTTTGTGTGTATGAATAATAAAAGTTATTAACTGAAATAAAGGACCACTCCAGTTTGTTTGTCAAGTATGTATTAAACTAATAAGGGGCCCTATTCTGTTAGCTGCTTTAAAGAAATGTTTAGATGTATTCTATTGACTCCAGCTCACAAATTCCAACCTAAAGACTGAACTCGTAACTCGCCATTTTAAGTTGGATTTTAGGGGGCGTGATCATATGATCTGACGATATTTAAACATATTTTGCTTCTTAGACACAGCCAATAGTAAATGAGACTGCCATCATGACATCAGTAAAACATGGAAGTTAGACGTAATCTGCAATCGGAGACTGAGAATTAATTAGAGCCAATAAGTAATATTTGCCGATCAGACTCGCAATCTAGCACTCTTAAAAGGCATTTGATCATCTGTTTTAATCCATGTGGGTGTCATTATATGTATTAACCCCTTGAGTATTATTCAGAAAAAACATTTAAAAAAAAAAAAAAAATGTATTGCATATTTGTGGGTTTGAGACTGTTCTGCAATTAATTCTAATGTCTTTCCATACCTTCCCATGCTTTTAAAGTACAGTATTGTGTGTTTAATTGCTGTTACATCTCTAATAAGTGTTTGAAAAAGCCCTTGCGAGTCCTATTTAGTACTCGTAATATTTTTGACAGAAACCTGATACTTTTTTCAGTTGCAGGTTAGATTTTTTTTGCGAGCTAGAGCTACGGGTCTAATAACATATTGATTTTATGTAACTTTAAATAGTTATCCCTTGTAATATTCAAGCTGTGCTAAAACCAATTCTAAAGCTGGTTTTCAGATCACATTTTTTTTCTAATCAAAAACTAATTGTTTTTATTTATTTTTTTGCTTAATTCTGCTAAGTTAGACTGACTGACAGAAATTTTTCAGAAATATATATATATTTTGGTCCTTTAATAGTAAACGATATAGAAGTAGATAAGGTGCAGTGTATTTTATCTGCTGTAGCCTTATTTGTGAATATAAATAAGCTTTGGGGTATGTGCCATCTAGGATACACAGGCCCCTAATTCAATTACAACAACAGAGCGATTCAATTGCTCAAGCCCGCAGCTACCTGGCCAAAAGCCTAAACTGTAAACCATGCACCCGTAATTAGCATTTCAGAGCGTGATCATGATAAATTAAGCAGGGCCGTAACTACTGATTTAGAAACAGCCAAATGAGACCGTTGTCATTACGTCAGTAAAACATGGAAGTTACACGTCAATCATTTAGCGTTTAGGGGTCCGCTATATGTTTGGACTTGCAATCCGGCAAAGTACAAAATAATAAAAATGAATGAGGGAAATGTTATAGTCTATGTGGGTGGCCTGATATTTATTATCTCCTTGGTTACCGAGATTGATTTAACACGGAAGTGAAATGCAAATGAAATAATTTTTGATTTCAGATTTGCGAGCTTGAGACTGTTGTGCAATTCATTATAATGTCTGTCATCACTTTCCCCGTCTTTTAAAGTGCAGTATTGATTATTTATTTGCATTTACAGTGCCACGATCAGGTGTTTAATCCTCTTGCGAGTCCTATCTGGTACCCATAGGATTTTCTTCTACATTTGCCATTTACGGATGTGAAAACAATTGCGGGCTTGAGGAATTGTAACAATTGAATAGCGATTTGCGATTTTAGCAATTGTAAAAATCAAAGGTTTAGATGGGTGAGCATTACGACCTGCAGATTGTTTGTGGGTAGCTTAATAACGCCAATTGAAAAGAAAATTAGTTTACGGCTACCTTACGGGCTCCGGTAACCAACAATTGCTCAATTGAACCTAAGTCTGCCTCCATATGAAATAAACTGTGGGCAGCTTCCCCTTCTGGATCTCTACCTTGTTATGGTGAAGAAGCTTGTATACTTCAATGAAGCTGTGAGCTATACCATGTAGGGTCACTCAAGATGGGCAGGTCATACCAGAGAGGTCAGACAAATCATGGCCCATTGGAAAAGGAACTGGAAACTCACTCCAGTATCTTTTTCAAGGTAACCTTATGGATAAGCACAACCAGAGACATAACGATGTGCCTGGCGTGCTGTGGTCCATAGGGTCACTGACAGTCGGACATGACTGAATGACTAAACAGCAGAGGGCAGCTTATTTGCTTACAGTAACCCAGCCTCAGTTTAGTTGCAACAGGCTAAATAATAAATATGTTTTCTTTAAATGCTTGTGATCTCTAAAGCAACATCACATATTAATGATTTTCATTCCTGTTAATACCTAATTACAATATCTGACGAAGCCCTTAGCACTGAAACCACTCCTATAATATAAAAATAAATAACAGCTCAGTAGAAGTGAGTATAACATTTAGGAAAGCTCTTGTGATGGTATATACAGCAGACCCAGAGATATGTTTATGCAGCACAAAACCTGTTCAGTTGCCGCCGCATCTCCAGAATTACTTTGCTCTAAAAACTAATAAATATTTCAAAATAATGTTAAAACATGGCTACATATTGTGCAAGCCATTCTTGAGATATGCACCTCAACTTTGTATAACTCAGTATGCTAATTTGTTGCACATTGTACATAATTACTGTGTGGAAGGAGACATACTATTATTTTATAACCCTTGGGTAGGTTATTTTTCCACCGCAAACACCATTAGATCACTGGGGTATATTCACTAAGCTTTGCATGGGCCAAGAAGTGCTTAGCTGAGCTTGGAATTGCATTTTTTTTCATAGGATGTAGACATTTTCACTTACACAATCTGCTTTACGGCCCTTTCCACGCATAGTGAATTGAATTGTTGTTGTTCAGTCCTTCAGTTGTGTCCAACTCTCTGTGACCATATGGAGGCAGCAAGTCAGGCACATTCATCTGTGTTTCCGGTTGTGCCTATCCATATTTTTTTTTGGTAAAGATACTGGAGTGGGTTGCTAGTCCCTTATCCAGTGGATCACAATTTGTCTTACCTCTCTGCTATGGCCTGACCATCTTGGGTGACTCTACATGGTTTATCTTGCAGCTTAATTGAAGTACACAAGCACCTTCACCACGACTAGGCAGAGATATTTTATTCTCTTCCACCATCATGTTTAGTTGCCAACTCATGCATGCCATTCGTACCAGTGGAAACAACAATTTTGTCTCCTTTCAGGAAATATCTTTAATCAAAGTTGGAACATTTGCTTTTCTGCTCATCAGTGAAACAGAATGACTAAAAATGGCAGAAACTAAAAAAAATATTTTGAAACTGGATAATTATATAGAAGCTGTTGGACAGTTAGAAACAGTGTGCACTATATGTCTGTGTCACATACAGGCTGTTTTGTTTCTGACATATTATAATGTATCTAAAGTACTAGATTAAAGAAGAAGGGTTCTCTGGTGGTCCAGCGATTAGGATTTGATGCTTTCACCACTGTGACCTGGGTTCAATTCCAGTTAGGGAACCAAGAGTTCACACCAACCTGAAGCCATGCAGGATTTGGCCTGGTCAGTACCTGGATGGGAGAACACCTATGAATACCAGGAGCTGTATGCTGTGGTCCATTGGAGAAGGAACTGGCAACACACTCCTGTATCTCTGCCATGTATACCAAGTGGATCAGAATGACCATGGACATAAAGATTTCCAGGTGTGTTGTGGTCCATGAGGTCACAGACATTCTAAAAAAAAAAAAAAAATAGGTTATGCTGGTGAAATATGAACAATAATATCACCAGTTCAGTTAGAATAATTATCAGCAAAATGAAATGAAAAACATATTTTAACAAAAAAGGGGAGAGAATGAAAAGAGACACTCATTATCGGTGTATTGTCCTGACTATTATCTTTAGGAGCTTATACTTCTTAATTACAAGATGGGATAATGCACCATTTATGAGTGGCTCTTTTCATTCTCTACCTTTTTTTTTATATCTAATTGTTAATATACCACTTGGTGTTTGACTCTCTAATTAGCTGATATCACATATGCATAATAGTGACTAATGATGAGAGAATCAGGTCCCTTCATACTTTTTCTTGTTTAAGTGATAAATTGGTATATTGAAATATTCTTTTGTTTAGTATAAAGTATAATGTTTTTTTCAACTTAACATAGATTTGACAGCAGATAAGAATCAAAAGACCCATCTAATAATCAGAACAACCCTTATGATTTCTCAAGATTTGATTGCTTTGTATGAATTAAGTTCCATACCAACTTGAGAAAACATAATTTACACATTGGTGTAGAGGGTAAATAAGCAATTTAAATGTAGTTAATTATATTTGAAGATGCTCTGTAAAATAATATATTTCATATAATATTATCAGTCTCTGAATATTGTTTCCTCAGGGAATTGTAATGCCCATAGTTTCACCTAAAAAACATCTCCAAAATTCCTCATTATCTTACTTACACAAGACACAGCTAAAATTCTAATACACTCTCTCATCATATCTCGACTCAACTACTGCAATTCACTCCTTGCTGGCCTCCCCATCTCTCGTCTGTCTCCCCTCCAATCCATAATGAACACCTCCGCTAGACTCATCTTCAATACCAAACGATCAGTGTCTGCAGCTCCTCTCTGTCAATCACTCCACTGGCTTGCCATAGCTTCCCGAATCACATTTAAAATCATGACCCTAACACATAAAGCCCTCAACAACAGTGCACCCCCTTATATCTCTGCTCTTGTTTCAAAATACTCTCCCAACCGCCCCCTTCGTTCTGCTAACGACCTTCTTCTTTCCTCCTCTCTCATCACCTCCTCTCACTCCCGTCTTCAAGACTTTTCTTGTGCTGCCCTTACTATTTGGAACTCCTTGCCTCGCTCCATTAGACTATCTTCCTGCCTCAAAACCTTTAAAAAATTACTAAAAACACACCTGTTTAAAAAACCCTATCACCTTCAGCCTTTATAATTACAACTGCACCCTCCACAGCATAATAACACTCCCACCCACAATCTACAGTACAACACACAGACCCCTCCAATTGACTAAACAAATTGCATTCACGTTGCCATTTTGTATTTGTCACCCTCTTGTATCACACCTAAACCCTTAGATTGTAAGTTTGCGAGTTTTCAATTGTGTGTCCGTGTCTTGGAAACCAGCACTATGTACATTTGATTATATGCTCAAAAACAGGGACCTCCATTTTTTTTAAGGTGTTGAGTTTGTTTTTTGCCATGTACTAAACCCCTGTACAGCGCTACGGGAATATGTTGGCGCGATATAAATAAAGATAATAATAATATTAACAATAGTTTTCATTTAGTGAAACCTAAATATGCCAAGTTAACAGTGGTTGGTATTCATCTAAATAAGTTGTGTTTAATGCTCATTGTCATGGCCAAAGCCCCTAGGGATTATGAAGATCAATGTTTCTAGGCCTGGACTGATGTTGATGTTGGATTAGGCCAGACATCTTGGTGTTGAAGTCAGGGAGCACTTTTATTGTAAAGATATATATGTACTGTTTATACTGTTACTCTGTTTTATGTATGTGGTTATTCCAGAAGGGGGAGAGATGACCTGTAAAACTGACTGTTTCAGAGCAGGCGGTGCTGTGCACCTCGGATGTTCTGTTGGACGTGCGTATGTGTTCCCAAGACAACTGAGAATGCACATTGGCCTGATTGGTATTTACTAAATGTTCCATCTCACACTTAGGTATGTCTTGATTGGCTAATCAAGAATGTACATTGTTAGCATTGGCTGCTCATAACTAGGGACAGCGTATAAATATGTGGGATTTGGATTATAGTTTTCACAAAAACAATATGTGGGGCTATTTACTGTGTACCTGTTTCCTGAGTAATCCTGTTCTGGAACCACTAGTATACAGCCTGCATCATCCTCTATAGATATTTTTGCTTTTTGTTCCTATCCTGAAGTAATCTTTTGTGCCAGAGGTAACAAGAACTATATGTTCCTGCTGGGGTAGGTTTGAACCCGATACTTATCAGGCCCCATTGAAGAAGCAGGTTGACACTCATCATAAACTTTATTTTACCCGGGGCATGTCTAGAATGCATAAAGACTGCATAAATAACCATAATAAAACAGTGTCATGCAAGAATGCTATTCCATTATAAGCATATAGACCGTATCTAATGGAACTAGATGGGGAAAAGTAGCCAACAATTAAATATGAAGGGTGCAGACATTTAAATGGCACCTGGGCAGCATATTTTGTTTGTATATATATATACCATTAAACTGCCAGTGTAATGGTCTGCTTTTCAGAACTTCTTTGTCTATATAAAGATCAGCATAAACAAATTTCAATCTGCTGTGAATAAAAAGTTGACTTATTGTGAGAAAACTTTATTTGTTTAAAACCAGCTATTTTTCCATTATTGTCTGAAGCTCTTCTTAACACTTACAAATTGCTTAGCATTGATGTTAGAGTGCACAACCACTTCCATATAGCTGCCTCCAAATTCAAATCTAAAATCATGACCCTAACGTATAAAGCCCTCAACAATAATGCACCCTCTTATATCTCTGCTCTTGCCTCAAAATACTCTCCCAACCGCCCTCTTCATTCTTGTAATGATCTTCTTCTTTCCACCTCTTTTATCACCTCCTCTCATTCCCGCCTTCAGGACTTTTTATGTGCTGCCCCTATTCATTGGAACTCCTTACCTCGCTCCACTAGACTATCCTCCTGCCTCAAATCCTTCAAAACCTCACTAAAAACTCATCTTTTAAAAGGAGCTTATAGTGTTCAACCTTTATATGCACAGCACATCTATCACCCTCCCGTACCACACCAAACCCTTTGTAGATTGTACGTTTGTGAGTTTTCAATCTTGTGTTAGTGCATTAGGGAAATCACTCTGTATGTTAAATTTTAAGCTCAATAACAGGGCACTCCATTATTTTGCAGTGTGTTAAAATTAATTTGCCTCTTACTTAACCCCTGTATAGCTCTACAGAATATGGACCCTATTCAATTGCCAGCTTGAAATTACCTTTAAACTGGAATTTTAACTGCGGATCAATTTTTCGAAACATGGAGACGTATTCAATTGTCACTCATCCGTAATTACATGCGCACAGCCCCAACACGCAAACCATGAATCTGTATATAGCATTTCAGGGCATGATCATGATCAATTAAGCAAGCCCGTAAGTTACATTTCAGACTGAGCCAATATTAAATGAGACCGTCATCATGATGTCAGTAAAACGTATTTTAAACTACAATCAATTAGTGTTTAGAAATACAATTTGCAATTGTACTCGCAATCCAGAAATAAAGCAACTGTTCTAGTCTATGCAGGTTCCCTGATATGTATTAACTCCTTGAATCCCGGGATCGATATAACACAGGAATAAAATGGGGGGGGGGGAAATAATGTTATTGCAGATTAATTCTATAATTCTAATGTCTTTCATCGCTTTCCCAGTATTTTTAAGTACAATATTGTGTGTTTTTATTTGCTTTTGCAGTGTTATAAACAAGTGTTTAACGCACTTACAAGTCCTATCTAGTACTGGTTGAATTTTTTTATACATTTGCCATTTACGGGTTTGAAGGCAATTGTGGGCTTGTTGAATTGTAATTGAATATTGATTTTGCGTCTTTAGCACTGGTAACATTTGCGGGCTTGAAACATCAAATGAGAAGATAGGACGGAGTTACGTTTTTGACAACCGCAGGGATTTTGATCCTGTAAACTGAAATGCAAAATAGCTAAAAGTAGCCAATTAAATATCAGTAACATTTACGGGCTCATAGATTTGGACAATTAAATACTGGCCTATGTTGGCACATTACAAATAAATCTCAGCACAATTCAGCCCAATCACTTTAATTTACTCTGCCACCAAAGATCCACACTTCTTAAAATATATATGGAGTTCCAGCATAAAGTTGAAGGAGGGGCAGTTGTATCATTGCGTTTCTTCACAATCAACTGATTTTCTTTTAACAGTAGTATGCCGTCCTAAAATAAATAGGAAAAGAGGACTTTTAAAACAGTATTTTAATTGATAGTTACTTTTATATGATGGCAATCACTCTGATCGTTGAGGAACTAGCATGTTAATCCATTGAGACGTCTTGAAGCTAACCCACACATAGTCCTGAAAGCATCTGGCTACAGACTCCCTGCACTATTGCTGACATTGGCCCTCATTCAATTGCAACTTGGCCAATTGAATAGGGGTCTAAATAAGCACATAACATATTTTTTTTAAAGAAGTTTTTAGTTAGTAAATATCTATCCAAAAGCAAGATTTTCACTAACTAAAAACTTCTTTAAAAAAATATGCTATGTGCTTATTTAGAGCCCTATTCAATTGGCCAAATCGCAATTGAATGAGGGCCATTGTATATAATATATCCCCCTGGGTACTGCTTTGTTTCCTTTAAAACAAACCTGTCTTTTCATTAGTGCTTTAGTTCATAGCATCAAGTTTAGAAGTGGCTCAGACAATGGCAGGAGGTTTTTTAATCCCAAAGGAACAAAGCTCAGCAGAAATAGCAGGTAGCACTGCAGTCTCTCTAATGATGAGTTTTCGGTGATGTTTTTTCTATCAAACTGTTATATATTATTAAATCTGTTTTCCGTTTGTTTCAGTTGATGTCGATATGTGTTTTGGGAGTTTCTGCCTGGATGCGGGACTACATAAATAATGTGCTCACACTGACGGCAGAAACCAGGTACGGATTTTCTGATCATCCAAGCGTAAAAACAAAAATATATAAATATATAAATAAATAAATAAATGCAAAAAAGAAATAATTGTTAGTTCGGAGGCTCAGGGGGCTCTCTTGAGTTTAAAAAAAGAATATTTAGCATATTGAACAGTGCAGTTTAGGACATTGTAGCTCAAACTATTTTACCATTAACATGCTCTGGCTGTGTGCAATGCTGAGAAATTCCAATGTGCCGCTCCACTCCCTTTGATCGCCTCCTGTCATCCATACTGTTGAAAATTGTTTTCTGTTTATTTTTCCTGCAACTCTAATGTGCCGGCTAATTGGGTGTATCTAATTGCAGTTTCTCTAACTTATATCTAATCTCGAGTTACTCTATTACTAGCTTGCGTGATAGCAAATATGGAGCAGGGCTGCATTTATATGCAAAACATAATTTACTGTAGTTGTCTCGTGTACATAACAAATTTCATTATAGTTATGTTCTTTAAAGGGATTAGAAGATCTGAAACAGATTACTATCACTGTAGAGAAAATGCGTTTCTTATCATTTTTAGTTTTCCTTTTTTAGAAATAATTACATTTGGAAATGGTAAATAATAACAAGACTTTGTGCAGATACGTCAAAAGTAATGAATGCAAATAAAAAAATAAAGGTTATGTTGGAATGGGTTTTTGTGTTTTATAAAAGGATTGGCTATGCTTACCTTCGATATGTCAGAAATATTATACTTGTACAAACCTATCTGGACCTCTTTTATTGGTTTGGCAACATAGCCAGAGATAACACATTTTAATTTATTAATATTATCGGCCACCTTTGCCTTTATGGCTGTACACTAAAAACAAAAGTCTTGACTGTATGTATTGTATGTGTAATAATATTACTAGTAACTTGCTCGTCATAAATTACGATATCATATAGTCTATTCTGCCTCTCTCAATGTGTTTCTATCTGTGTGCCCTATGTCTATCTTTCTAGCTCTCTGTCTGTGCACCCTCTCTCTGTGCCCTCTCTCTCTTTCTCCCTCTCTCTCTATCTGTGCCCTCTCCCCCCCCTCCCCTCTCTCTTTCTCCCTCCCCCTTTCTCCCTCCCCCCTCTCTCTCTATCAGTGCCCTCTAACCCCCTCCCCTCCCTCTCTCTTTCTCCCTCCCCCCTCTCTCTCTATCTGTGCCCTCTCCCCCCTCCCCTCTCTCTTTCTCCCTCCCCCTTTCTCCCTCCCCCCTCTCTCTCTATCAGTGCCCTCTAACCCCCTCCCCTCCCTCTCTCTTTCTCCCTCCCCCCTCTCTCTCTATCAGTGCCCTCTAACCCCCTCCCCTCCCTCTCTCTTTCTCCCTCCCCCTCTCTCTTTCTCCCTCCCGACCTCTTCCCTCTCTCTCTCCCCAATGAAGTTTGCCGTTTTTAGCTGTCAGTCAGCTTTCCGATCCATCCACAAACTGAGACCGATATCTTTTGTCAATGAGCAATTAGTACTATTAATTACTGCTAATCCCCTGAGGCATTGTTTATATTGACCCTCCTTCAGTTCAGGTCGCAAGTTATTTTTCAATTGCCTTCCGTTTGCGGGCTCTGATCGAGTTACGTGCTCCCTATTGCGATTTGTCAAATTGCAAGTTAATGCCCTCCAAGCCTTTGATCTTCACGGCCGCAAGAGTCCCGAATGCTAAAATCGTTATACAATTGCTCCGATTCCCCTCGCTAACCACTCCATCAAGCAAATATCTAACCACAAGTTACTGGTACCAAGGAGGTCTTGCAAAGGGATTAATGACAAATCGGAGCACTTTAAAAACAAAAAAATAAGCAAAACTGTACTTTTATTAAGTGGTGTTAGGTCTTAGAATTATTAGCAACATTCTCCAATACTTCATTTCATGTTAAATTTTAATGTTATATCGATCACGGCAATCAATGTGAAGTCCTACAGGCTTCAACCTCCAAGCCTGTAGGACTTTAAAATCCAACCTCCTATGGGCTTGAACATGATCGCTGACGCAAGGCCGTAACTCGTGGTTCAAGCCTGTAGGACTTCAATGAAATATGGAGGTTGGATTTGAAAGTCATATGGGCTTGAACAACAGTTACGGCCTTGTGTCATTGATCATATTCAAGCCCGCAAATGCTGTTGATAGCATGGTTTTCCGCTTTTCGCGAACGGCGCCTAACTTGCGGGCCTGGCCAATTGAATAGCATCGTAAAAGTAGAGCAACGGGAGCATGCAACCCAATCTCAGGCATTTGGCTGTCTGCAATGGAGTTGTGAGCTCCTAATTGAATAAGGCTCATTGTCTTCAGTGCACAAAAATAGACTAGGCATTCTCAGCATGCATTTGACTGCACTGAAGACAGTAGACCGATAGCCTCAAAGACTTATCAGTGACAATAAGTTCTCATTAACAGCATATATGAATATTGGTTTGTGGGTGGATCAGAAAGGCTGATTGACAGCTCAAAATGGCAAATTTGAATGTACGTTTAATGTATAAATATTCAATTTTTTTAAATATTAAATTGATAAAGTACTTGTCATTACCTACAGTTTTAAATGATACAATTTTTAAAACTTGTTTTGTGTCACTTTAAGCACATGAGATCTTTAGATATTCTCTAGAAATGCTTTTATGCACTTGACTTACATAGCTGCTAATGCTCTTACCGTGTTGCACACTTCAAAAAAACATTTGAAGGTTTTTCCTAAACAGTGATCCTTTAAGTGCACTTATTATACTCCAACTTCTTAAATACCCCAACAACATTCATGTGATGTTAAGTGATTCCTAGAAAAAAAGGATTGGGAACTGCTGAAGTTTTACCTATATTATATACTCATTCCAAGCATTGACTATTAAAATAGGAATCTGGATGCCTCCATGTAGAAGGTGCTGCGGAAAATAAGTATAGAGAATATACATTGTGGTTTGTGGTAGAACAGGATTTTGTTGGAAGATAAATTCTTATTTAATCTTTTGATTTGTTTTATTTTCTGGACCATCTTTTGAATTCAAATGTAATTTATTAGTTAGTGTTTGTATTAAATACATTTAACTTGCTTAGATCTTAATAATTGATTTCCCCCCTGTGTTGCTTTTGTCCGTCTTTACTGCAAGACAGAATAAAAGAACCGTAAGCTATGAGAGAGCTTTAATCTATTATTTATTATTTCTTCACCAAAAAGTATTTTTTTTACTATGATTTGTTTTCATAACTGACATCTCAGATTGATA
This sequence comes from Discoglossus pictus, assembly GCA_027410445.1. Classification (NCBI taxonomy): domain Eukaryota; kingdom Metazoa; phylum Chordata; class Amphibia; order Anura; family Alytidae; genus Discoglossus; species Discoglossus pictus. Next base: position 346,251,313 of record CM050167.1, on the reverse strand, counting down.
CAATGCATTAGCTGCCTGTGATTGGCCAAAATGAATTATGAATGTTAGTCCTATGTCCTTCTTTTTCCAACTGCCCCTCCCTAAAGCTGATGGCATCACAATTGTACCAACTCAGCCCCTCTTATACCTACTTCCCATACTGTTCTTTATTTAGTCTTTATTTATTGGTAATACAATTATACACAAAATATGGATCACACTGTTCTCACTGACATCTCACTCAAAATACTTTTTGGTTTAAACTTTTTATACAAATTTTCATCCTCAATTGCCCGCAAGAGGTTATTGTTGCTTATATAGAATATTTTCCCAGCTGTATCTGTTTCAATAACTATAGTGACTCCTGTCTGAATATCTAATCAATAAACTAATGTACAGAACATAATAAATACTGGTTAACCATTTTTTTTAAGGAATATTGAAATAACTCATTGGATGAAAAGGACTATATATTTTCCATTACTATAACAAAATTGTATGTAATATATATATAAATAAAAATAGGGTATTCAAAATGGGAGTAATATTGGATGACACCGAGTGCTAGATTCATGTTGTTGTGTGTTGTATATTAATAGTGTAAAAAAAATGCTTGAATAGTCAAGAGATGTTGGTGCAAAGTGCAGATAAAATGTTACCGCGTTGTAAAACGCCTCCCCTTGCCATGATATATATTTTGTCTAGCTGGTGACTTTAATCAGAACATGATATATTTTGTGCCTTGAGCTCCTCCAATTTTTGTTCTGCATGTTCAGATGACTCCAGCATTGTGGGATTCATATGCTCGTATATTCCTATATATAGCAAATATCTGTGGAATATCAGTCCACAGGCATAGTTTGTGTATGTTATATATACACATACCTTAATTCTAAATCTGTTGGTATATAATTTTCTTTTGTAAATATTGAGCTAGTAAAGAGCCACTGAAATCCCATATTTGTAGTATGTTCCTTTGATAATGTTGGAAAAAAGACTTTAGAAAGTAAAAAAATATACAGTCTCTAATTTATTTGCTGATATATTAAATTACTTTTAAAAAAAAAAAATATTTCCTGAATTAGGATGGTAATCCTATAGTAAACTGCACTTCCACTTTATCCCATTGTAAGTTCCACTACATTGTGGCCACCCCTTTAGTAAAACTGAATGGTAATCTTATCCATATCCAATGTCTCTAGCTAAAATAAAATATTAAACACCAGGAGCCTCATTCAATTAGAAGCCCGCATCTTTCGGTATACAGGCCGTATGTCTGTGGGCTCGCGGTCTGCTACAATTCTGGTGCTATTCAACTGAACAAGCCTGCAAGTTACAGGCCAAAAGCCAAAACCGTAAACCATGCACTCATACGTAGCAGTTCAGGGCAAGAACATGATCAATTAAGCAAGGTCTTAACTAACCATTTCGAAACAGCCAATAGAAAATGAGACCGTCATCATTACGTCAGTCTAAGATGGAGGTTACATGTCAATCAATTAGTGTTTAGGGGTCTGATATGCGATCAGACTCACAAAACCATAAAAAAATTATAAATAATAAAAGTGAATGGCGATACTGTTCTAGCCCATGCGGGTGGCCTGATATATATTAATTAATTGATTCCCGAAATTGATATAACACGGAAATGAAACATAAAAAAAAATGATGTTTGATTGCTGATTTTGGAGCTTGAGACTGTTGTGCAATTAATTTTAATGTATTTCATTGTTATCCCCATCATTTACAGTGCAGTATTGATTTTTTATTTGCATTTACAGTGCTACGATATGTCTTTAACCCCTTTGCGGGTCCTGTCTAGTACACGGCCTTGGGGAATTGTAGCAGTCGTGAGGCTGTAAGTTATGGCTTTAACAACCGCAAGGATTTCAAGCCCGTAACATGTAGGCCGTTTGCGGCTCGCAAAAAAATGCCAATTGAACAGCAAATTAACTGACGGCCTCCCTTACGGGCTACTGTAACTTACAATTTCTCAATCGAATGAGACTTCAGGAAAGTAACATTGAGTAGAATCGTTGGAAATTAGAGGCTGCATTTATTTTTTAACTGTCTAAAAAAAGTTGTTCTTTACAAACTCTAATTCTTCAAAAGTGCATACAATAAATTAGACCTTAGTGGCTCTAAATAAAGTTGAGACATATAATATAACAACACATAAAATGCTGTAGTTACTGGAGATGGCTTGCATGTTTTTTATTGTATCTTTTTAACATCAATTATTTTAATAAAATGTCAATAGTAGTAAAAATAATTTAATCATTCTCCTGCAGATGTTACCCAGGGGCAGGCAATATCGATGCTAGAATCCTGTATTTCAGTATGTCTCTGTCATGTAAGCTATTCATTATATATTTTGTTTTCCTCATCCATGCTCGGCAAGGACATACTGAAACCCTGGGCAATGTTTGGCACTCTAAGACCAATGTTGCCTTTCAGACAATGGTATATCACTATCATTGTAAGTAATCAATAAAACTTTATATCATTTCAGGGTGCAGGAGGCTGTAGTTCTGACTTATTTCCCAGTGTTCCATCCAGTGATGATTGCCGTCTGCTGCTTTCTTATTATCGTGGGGATGCTGGGCTACTGTGGAACTGTGAAAAGTAACCTACTACTTCTGACGTGGGTATGTTTACGTTTCTCAAAAACATATATGTCCACATGTCCATATATATGAACGCCAAACATAGCAGTTGCGGTATAGAAAAAATGCCACAGGAGTTAAAAACTAAAGCCTGTTTGTCTAGGGAAAACTCTTAGTAAACAAGAAATAATTTAATATTTCCAGTTTTAAGATGTAATTGTTATAATATGCTAATTCTTTTTTTATGTCTTCATTATAACTTCTTAATTTAGAATAAAATATTTAAAATGTATTAAACTGAAATATTTTATTTATATTGATTGGCATTTTTGCCCACACTCCACATATGTTGAAAGATAGGTAGGCACATACGTATCATTATGACATTCAATAATTGCCCAAGCTTAAGAAAAAACTCTATCATGTCCAATAGGAAGACTTCTTGTTTCCCAGCTAGAGACTTGTTTCACCATTTTAGCAATAAACTATGATCTAACACTAGGCTCTGTCCAGTCTACCAGTAAAAAAGGGTTACTTAATTCAGCACAATTTGGTTTACATCACAGTAAAGATCTCCTAAAAGCAGTTGAAATACTTTGGGAATTTTTAAAATATGTGCATTTTCACTGAGATATTAAATCAAAACTTTGTTTACATTAGTCACTGACTGGCCCCAGCCAGACCCACAGCTAAGGCTCCATGTAGTGAGCAAAAGAAAACAAGGAGGATAACCCTTACCAAATAAATCTGTAGTGTATGGAATGATGGAATCATCTAAACAGGCCAGCTATGAGTTAACTGGTCAGTTTATTCCTGAGTGTAGGGGAAAAATGCTATCAATCACTGTGTTAAACTCGCGGCTTGGCTGTCTGGTTTACACATGCAACAGGCAGTAGGCAGGAGATACTTTGTTATGTAAACACACTTAAAACTAGGTTTTCTTAGCTGTTATTAGTGTAATTAAAATAATAGATCATTTTAACATACAATCTTGTGCTCTTTCACACCATGAAGAGCACTTACAGTGAAGTAAATGGCCGTTTAAAGTAAATAAGTAAGACAATATGGATGGTAATTGCAGAGGAATCGTGAGGAACGGGAATCTAAGAGGAAATAGTTGAGGAGAATAATTTATCCTTGGTTTCAAGTCTTTCTTGGAGGAGGGTGCCGGTGATGGCCAATGGAAGCCTGAAATGATACATGGAGTATATACATTTTTTGATCATGGGACAAAACAACCATTCTTACTTATAATGTCATTTACAGATGCCTTGATGAAATGTACATTTTCACAAACGTGCCAGCTCAGAAAGTTACCAGGTTAACCGTCCTTGTCTTTGATCAATAACTGTTCTTTTATTTGGCCGCTGTTTGGGCAGTATATATATTTACTCATCTACAATTAAGCCTGCATGCTGATGGCACAGATGGCAATTTGCCTTCTGTTGTTTTATGCTCAGTATGTCCCAATTGAAATCTTTATCTCCGGCAAAACAAAGCTGCTGTTTAATGTTCTTTTGAAGATGGCTTTTATGTGCTAGAAATTGTCGCTCAATTCAAAACGGTGAACTCTGCCCCAGCAAAGATTGTTATTATATTACATTCATTTGGGCCCAATGCCACAAACCATCATTTTAGCCTTGAGTTTGTCAGGGATCAACAGAAAAGGACTAGAATTAAACAGTGACATCAGTTTTTCACCCTCTTTGAAATTAGCATTCCCTGGTGGTCCAGTGGTTCGGATTCAGTGTGTTCACCGCTGCAATCTGGGTTTGATTCCAGTCAAGGAGCCAAGAGGTCACACCACCCTGAAGCCATGCAGGGTTGGGCCTGGTCAGCACTTGCATGGGAGACTGCCTAGAAATACTAGGAGCTGTGTGCTGTGGCCCACTTGAGAAGGAACTGGTAACCTACTCTAGTATCTCTGCCAAGAATACCAAGTGGATCAGCATAGTGTGTTGCGGTCCATGAAGTCACGGAAAGCCAGACACAACCGAATGACACTTAGCAACACCTATTATGTTCTTATCCCTACGATTAGATTAATGATTTATTTGTATCTTTTATATAAGCTGCTCTTATACAAAATAGTACTTGGAAAAGTTAATAAGTGTATGTAAAAATTATGCAATGTCTCTATTATGCTTTTTTTCTGCTCAATGTCTTAATATTGTATTCACATTTTGGCATCTGACTCTCCAGCTGATATCAGAAGGCCAAGACATAACTAGAATACAGCTGGAAGAAAGATCGGTAGCAGTTTGCTGCTGTTTCTTGGCAGCTGGCAGCTCACATAGCCTACACACAGACTTCTTGGAACAAAAAATCCTATGTCTTTTAACTGTATATTTCAACTTCTATAAGCTATCACTTTTAAAAGGTAGTTTATGTTTATAAAAATAGAATATATTGTAACAGTCATTGATTTTATCAGTAGTTTCTAAGGCCTAATAAAATTTCTTCTTAGTGGTAGACACTGCCACTAATCCAGACCTGTTGTTGTTCAATAGTTCATTCGTGTCCGACTCTCTGTACCCTGTAGACCACAGCATGCCAGGCACATCTTGTGTCTGGGTGTACTTATCCATAAGGTGTTCCTGGCAAAGATAATGGAGTGGGTTGCTAGTTCCTTCTCCAGTGGACCGAGATTTGTCTGACCTCTCTGCTAAGAGCTACCCATCTTGGATGACTCTATATTGCTCAGAGCTTCATTGAAGTACACAAGCTCCTTCACTAGAATGGGAATTCAGACTTAGTCAACGTGAAATATTTGTGAAAATTCATAGCATTATTATTGTATAACGTTTGGGTGGATCATTTTCTTATGGAGAACAGTATTTCAACAGTGATAATAAACTTAAACATTATTTAGATATCAGCAATTATTGGAGTCAGTAAAAGTCATATTGTGTCTTTAGAAAAAAAATGTAATTTCAAGACTTTTTGTTATGTTTGATTATATAATTATTATTATTATAATTATGTATTTATTTATTTATATATTATATTATGGGTTGCTTGAATTGAAGTTCTTTAAGAAACATAGCATCATTTAGATCTCATTATAATATATTAAAATATTTGTCTGAAGTTTTGAAATTAAAGTTTTTTTAGCCAAGTTATCTTATTTTGAAGAATGTTATGTTTACATTGCTTCTAGTCCTCCCTCTTGCTTCTTTGCTGCTATGTTATGTGGGCATGGCTCATTAGCCAATCAGAATGGAGATGTGTTTTCTGCTTCTTTGTTCAAGGTGGATTAACACAGTTACTGCTCAGACCACAGCAAACCTTATGTACGATAGATAGATAGATAGATAGATAGATAGATAGATAGATAGATAGATAGATAGATAGATAGATAGATAGATAGATAGATAGATAGACAGATAGATAGATAGCCTGTACATGTACATATTGTGATAAATCACAAATATATGGTACTCGGTGGCCCTAATTAAAAAAAAAAAACTTTGTTTATATTTATAAAATGATTAAAAGGCTATAACAATCACCAGCAGTGACATCACCACTGTTTTGAACATGTAGGGTATAACTTTCATAGACTCTAATGCACCACGCAGTACACAGCCTATTGGCTATAGCTGTTACACACCCCTGCTCATTACTAATGCAGAACACTGGAGGGTGACTATAAGGAGCATCAGAGGCCCATATAAACAAAAAGATAAATGGGTGAAAAAGGCATAATTAAAAAAAATAAACCAGTATGAGCATTTTTACTTTATTTACACTGTTTGAAAAATACATTAGTGTAACTTTGAAACATAGCACAAGAAGGTATATTTAAAAGTTACAAAACAGTGCCATTTTAGATTAAGATTTTTAGGTTGTAAGTAGCGAGTTTCCAATCTTATAGGGCGCTTTGGGGAAAAAAACACTTTGTACAAAGATTCTAAGCTCAAAACAGGGCCCTCCATTTTCTGCAGTTTGTTAACATTGTATTTTTCTTTGTTCTTATCTCCTGTACAGTGCCTACGGAATATGTTGGCGAGATACAAATAAAAGCTAAAAATAATAATTATAATGCTTGTTGTTCTTGATTTTTAGCTGAAGTGTCACCAATTTTGGAATTTAAACGCATTCCAGAATGTGGCCAATAAATTCCTTTGTATTGAATAAAGATATACAGCCTTATTAAATTGCAATTCGGCAAATTGAAAAGGGCTCTATATAAGCACATAGCATATTATTTTTACATGCGTTTTTAGTCAGTGAAGACCTTGCTTTTGGATCGAAGCTCACTAACTAAAAACTTCTGGAAAAATAATATGCTATGTGCTTATTTAGAGCCCTATTCAATTGGCCGAATCACAATTTAATAAGGCTGATAGTTTTCTACTATTTTGCATCCTAGATATTTACCATTGTATGCAACAGTAAATCAAAAGTCAAGGGTCTATGGACAAGATTCTACAACATTATATGACTTTCCTAAGAATCAAGGCTGTATTAACTTCTTAAATGGGTTGGAAACTTGATCGGTATAGATTTTGAATCCATGTTACCTAAGGAATATGCAAATATGTATCTCAAGTGGAATTTCCATTTTCCAAAGAAATCTATCATTCCCCATCTAATACGTAGAACAAACTCTGCACCGTGTCATAGAAACTCCCACCGCAGAGCCGATATAGTGACCTTGCAATCATGTCACCCATGTTCTTCTCCCACCCACCTATGTTCAAGCTTTCAGTGGAATCCTGAATTTCCAGAACTGTAAACAAAGCCCTAGCTTAGAATGGCACAGTAATTAAGAGAGCTCCCCACATTCATATCTTATCACCATTATCGTGCCTGTGCGTGTTTTTTTTTCTCACAAAAAAATGATCCCATCTGAAATTGATGGATGCAGGTTATGCAGACTGTGATAGTACTAGAAATATCATATTAAAGGGGCCAAGCTATAAAATCCAGGCATGAATCAAGCCTGTCATGGTAATAAATGCTTAGTCTTTTCTGTACTTTCTTCCTGTACTCTTATCTATTTGCATAATGATTCTATAGTCTCTGCTAAACGTGCTAGGATTTCAAGTAATTAGTAATATGTTTGTCTATGGATTAACACCACTAATACTGCATCATACTGTAGGCATAGGCAGGCTCACTTAAGCCTTGCAAGAATCCTTTGTAAAGTATGAGATAATTCTGAAGTTTAGAATTTGTGTATTTTTAGCAAAGCGTTGTTGCCGTACTAATTTTATTTCCTTAAATCGACAATATTATTAATGTAGGGGAAACATTGTTTTTACACATTTGTAGCCTAATAGCAATTTATAAATACAATGTAATTACTATTCTCATCTGCTAAGCATTTATATATCAGGTTAAAAATAGAAACATTTTGAGAAAACATTATGAGAGCTTTATTGTGTCAGGAACTGGGAGGGAAAAATTAAATGAATAGCGGACACAAAAAACAGCAAAATTAAACTTAATTATGCATTACCATATTTGCCAGTGCTATGGAGCAGCGAGCCTCACATTGTGTGGCAAACAATAGCATTGCGATGCTTGAAAATGTTATGTCGTCATTTTAGACGGGCAAGTCACTAGTCACTGATATAGTTGTCATACTGTGAGTTTGTGTGTAACGATCGCAAATTGAAGGGAGGAAAGGAGAGATAGAAGGAAGGAGAGAGAGAGAGAGAGAGAAGGAGAGTGATCACAGAAAGAGGGAGAGGGCGCAGAGAGAGAGGGCGCAAAGAGAGAGATGGCGCAATGAGAGGGTACACAGAGAGAGGGCGCACAAACAGACAGAAGACACAATTTTTAAGACAATATTTTACCGATAGGCAAGTGACTAGTTTAATCATAATAGAGAGTCATCTTAAACAGAGCTCTATTTTACTAAAGACAAAGTAGAGTCTTAGTCTTCTATACTTTCTGTTTCTTCCTATTTATTGTAGAAAATTTAGTCAGCTTTGAGGCTGCTGCTAGAGAGCCTCCCAGGCAGGAGGACCCACCGAGATCATAGGACTTACCTTTGTCTCATTGCAATGCATGTTTCTGATATAAGCAATATGTGTTAGATTTGATAAACGTAAAAACAGGGAATCTTAGATATGCCTTTAAGATGGAAGTTTTCTTAACACAAGCAGAGTCTGCTAAGTTTGAGTTGATGTTGATGTTGAACTTAATTCTATCACTTAGTTTCACACCTGGCCCTACTCTGCATGGCTTCGGGGTGGTGTGACCTTTTGGTTCCCTGACTGGAATCAAACCCAGGTTGACAGTGGTGAATAGACCGAATACTAACCACTGGACCACCACGGAATGCTAATGTCAAGGAGGGTGAAAACTAATGCCACTGTTTAATTCTAGTCCTTTTCTATTAATCCCTGATAAACTCAAGACTAAAATGATGGTTGTGGCATTGGGCCCACTTGAATGTAATGTAATAACTGTTTTGAATTGAGCGACAATTTCTAGCAAATAAAAGCGTCAGGGTGGTGTGGCCTCTTGGTTCCCTGACTGGAATCTAACCCAGGTCACAGAGGTGAAAGCACCGAATCCTAACCACTGGACCACCAGGGAACCCTATGGCAACCATGTACGTAATGTTAAAATGAATTGCAAATTATTTTTCTGCACTCACTAAATACATATAGTAATAATGTGCTGTTATAACATTAAATGTTATACTTCTGTTGCTTGTGGACATTTAATTTGTTTCAGTTTCTTGAACTCCGTTCCACTACAGAATATTCATTATTTTTTAAATGAATGCAACAGCTTCATGATCTGATGAGTACTAGACCTGAGGACCACTCAAATCTGCTTAGAAGGTTAAAGCCAGATTTTCAAGATGTTGACTATTTTATTTTTTAAATATATCGTTTTGTAGTACTTGAAACAAAACTCTTTTGAAGAATTGTTCAGTCATCCAGTCGGGTTCGACTCTCTGTGACTCTATGGACCACAGCACGCCATGCACGTCTTGTGTCTGGGTGTGCTAATCCATAAGGTTTTCATGGCAAAGAAAAAAGTGGGTTGCTAGTTTCTTCTCCAGTGGACCACGATTTGTCTGACTTCTCTGCTATGACCTGTCCATCTTGGGGGACCCTACATGGTATAGCTCAAAGCTTCACTGAGGTACACAAACCCCTTCACCATGACAAGATAGCGATCCAGAATCGGTTTTGAAGAATGCCATGTTTAAATGAACAAATTGTAACAAAGAATATTTACCATTTGTTGTATTACTTTTTAGATGTAATTAGGCAGTTTTGTAATTTTACCCCATTTTGGTTCCATAGATCAACTTGTTGAGGTGAGAGCAGACTTTGAATGTAGAAAATATCAGCTAAAACTGCCAGTGCTTTCAGTAAGATTAATGAAAAGCTTATCCGTTTACATAACACATCCTCTTTAATGCAGTGTTCCATTTCTCATGGCTGCTCTTTCAAGAATAATTGTATATAAAAGTGAAATATTTAAAGGCCCATTATCAAATGTGGTTGTTCAAAAGGTCAGGGGGCAAATTAACTAAGCATTTCCTCACCTGGGATGAGCTGAGAAGGGCTGTTTTTCTTCATAGAAAATGTGTTTGTGTTGTTCAGTCATATCTGACTCTCCATGACCTCATGGACTGGAGAGGCTCTGACTGATACAGAAGCCAGATATCAGGATGCTGGTGCCGAGATTTCAAATAACCCAAATTGTCCTAGTTAGTAGTAACCTGTAGTCCATAGCAGGTGGCCCTGGGCTTGAAATGTTACAGTATTCATGGTAGATATACTGGAGTGGGTTGCCAATTCTGGAGTGGGTTGCCAGGTATTCCCAGGTGGTCGCCCAACCAAGTACGGGCCAGGCCCAACCCTGCTTGGCTTCAGGGTGGTGTGAACTCTTGGTTCACTGACTGGAATTGAACCCAGGTTGCAGAGGTGAAAGCACAGAAGCCTAACCACTGGACCACCAGGGAACCCTTCATAGAAAACATTACATAGTAAATCAATGGATAGTGCGAGATGCACTTGAGATGCTTAGTAAATCCCCCCATATACCAAAAATATTACTACAGTCATCCTTTATCTTAAAGAAGAGCTGTAATAGGACGCATCTTACACATGGCTGCTACACATAACATTTCTTCTTATATGGTAGAAGTAACCTTTTCCAGAAATCTAAATTAAATGGGTCACCACACTTCTAATTTATACACAATATCCCAAACTACAACCCTTTATACATTGAAATGTATTATTTTATCACACTCGCCTGATCCAATTTCTTTTTCAGATGATACATACAAATAAATTATACAGATATTAAAATGACTTAAAAAAAAATCTTTCTGCAGATACAGTTATTATATAGTGCATTACGATCTACATGACATTCTATTCTGCTAATGGAGAATCCTGCATTTTAGAGATAGCAAATGTCAGCCAGAATACAAGAGATTAACCAGCTGTACTAATTCTCCTTCTGTGGGCTCTGGTGACCTTTGCCCAGACCAATCCTGAAATGAATTTACTGTGTGTAGATAAGAAGTAATTTATATCCTGTGTTATCTCAGGGCTGCATGTCTTCACAATAGGATTAGAGAGCTCCTTGCAGCATTGTCAGTATTATAGCTGAGAAGCCTTTATGATTGTAATGAAGAGATGCTAGGTTGGGTTTGTGGTGTATTTTTTGTATGGTCATGAATTTCAGACATAAAGGGGGGTTGCTAAGCATTTCCTCACCTGAGGTTTTTGTTTGTTTTGCATCGCTCGGTCGTGTCCGACTCTCCAGTGCCCTCATGGACTGCAACACACTATGCTGATCCACTTGGTATTCATGGCGATACTGAAGTTGGTTGCCAAATCCTACTCCAGTGGGACACAGCATACATCCCATGGCATTCCTAGGTGTCCGACTCTCCAGTGACCTCATGGACTGCAACACACTATGCTGATCCACTTGGTATTCATGGCGATACTGAAGTTGGTTGCCAAATCCTACTCCAGTGGGACACAGCATACATCCCCTGGTATTCCTAGGTGTCCGGCTCTCCAGTGACCTCATGGACTGCAACACACTATGCTGATCCACTTGGTATTCATAGAGATACTGAAGTGGGTTGCCAAATCCTTCTCCAGTGGGACACAGCTTACAGCCCCTGGTATTCCTAGGTGGTTTCCCATCCAAATACCGACCAGGCCAAATCCTGCTTGGCTGCAGGGTGGTGTGACCTCATAGTTCCCGACTGGAATCAAATCCAGGTCACAGCGTTGAAAGCATTGAATCCTAACTACTGGACCACCAAGAAGGACCAAAATGGCATATGAAGTGGTATTTTCCCCCATAGGAATTGATGCTTAGTGAATCAAGACACGCTCTTGAGATGCTTAGTAAATCCCCCCAAATTCACATAGCTGAAGTCCCAAATATGATATAATTTAAACGTATAGGTAAACAAGTACATCACCAACCAAATGTATTAAAAATAGGAATTTACAGTTACCGTATATTATTTCAAAGTTTGTAATAGTTTTCTGTCATTTAGACGGATCCACCCTTTATGCATGAACAGGTATCTGTAACTCTGAATTATTATTTTCGATGCATGTGAAAGTGAAAAAACAGAGTAAGTAGACGTTTCTGCTAATGGCTCCCTATATATCTATATAAAAATAAAAGAAATATAGGGCCATATTAAATTCCAGCCTCGTAAGTCTAACGTGTAGAACGTAATTTGTCCTACTTACCTTGCTATTAAATTAGAAAGGGCTACAAGCGAGAAACACTATTTCGTAAACCAGTTCTCGGCTGTCGGAGTTGCGTGCTCGAACGCAAACAATTAAGCAATTACGTAGTTACAGGTTCAGATGGAGCCAATGGAAAAAGATTGTTATCGTTACATCACTGAAAAAGGGGAGGGTAGATATTGACGTCCTACGTGCTTCACGTACAGTTTGCGATCAGACCCACAGGCCAGATATAATGCAATATTAATAAAGCAGTAAATATGATATTGTATTACATGCGAGTTACAGTATATGTCGTAACACATTGTTTGAAGGGGTCGATTTGACACAAATTTAAACATGAAATAAAGTATTTTTTCAGGGCCGATTTGCGGGCTTGAGAATGTTGTGCTATTAATTCTAAGACCTTACATCACTTTCCCTTATAATAAATGTACGGTAGAGTGATTTTATTTACATTACAAGTGCTACATATTGTACTTTACCCCTTTGCGGGTGCTCTAGAGCACACGGTGGTCTCTGGGCTCCATTTGCGTGTTACGTACTTGCTAGAGAGTGACCACGTTGCAATCTATTAGCTGAATTGAACACGTGGCGGTTACGGGCATGACAGATCAAAGGATTTATGTGCATGAAGTTCAATGTTGCTCAGCACGTAGCCTATTCTCGGGCGTTCTGCGTGTTAATACGCAGGTCAGCTGCAAACAAAGTTACGGGGCATCTTAGCACACAAGTAGCCCTAAGATGACAGTTACGGGCTACGTTTTAAAACATAGCCCCAATTTAATGAGGCTGAAAGTTTTTGTGTTTGCGAGAATACTTATTGCAAATTATTTCCTTTAATCTTCTCCTATTCTTAAGTCTTCTTTATTGCAATGGCTTGAGTCACACGTTTGAAAACAAATATCTTTTTACTAAATGTTTAGACACTGGGACTTGATCATGGGGTAATTAGAAACTATTTGCAAAAAAATTCCCATTAGAAAGAGATATTTAAATATTAGTCCATGCTTAATGTGAGGATCAGAAAGGGTTATTAACAGGTAAAAATACCCCCAATTTTTTTTTTTTATAATTACATTCCCTTTACGAGATGCTTGGCATTACATATCATATTACTAGTAACTTGCCCATCATAAATGACGGTTTCATTTGTTATGTTCAATTGTCTGTGCGCACTCTCTCTCTCTGTGAACCCTTTCTCTCTTTGCACTCTCTCTCTCTCCGTGTACCCTCACTCTCTCTGCACAGTCTCTCTCTGAATGCACCCTTTTTTTGTGTGTGTGCACTCTCCCTCTCTCTGTGCTTTCTGTCTCTGTGTCCTCTGTCTGTGCTCTGTGTGCACTCTGTCTCTCTCCCTCCCCTCTCTCTTCCTTTATTTCTCTCCCTCCCCCTCTCTCTCTCCCTTTCTATCTTTCTCTCCCTTTCTCTCTCTCCCTCTCTCTTCCTCCTTCCCTTCCTCTCCCTCCTCTTACTCTCTGTCCCCCTCCCTCTCTCCCCTCCCCTTCTCCCCTCCCTCTCTTTGTCCTCTCCCTCTCTCTCCCCCTACATCTGTCCCCCTGCACGGACGCGCATGCACAGTTGCGCGATAACTCCCGGTGAGTAACGGCTGCGCAGTCATAACTCACATTCTGTTAACTATTATAGTGGACAATTAGAACTTACACTGTGTTTCATTAATGATTCAGTCTTTAAGGAGGTGACTTACATTCTGGAATAACAAACATGTGGGAATAAAATATTATAAGCGATATCATAAATGCTATAACAAAACATCAGGAAAAGACAAAGTATAATATTATCTTAATAACTACATGCAAATCATATTGAGAAAATGCCTCAAACTCCTGGCACTCTGTAGGACTATATTCAGTGTATCCTCATTCTTAGACAGTAGATGCACATCACGAGCAACCGAAATGGACCAAACCTTTTTTGGGGGGCAGATCATGGGGCAGCTGCACAAAAGAGTCCAACTCCTGGATGAAAAGGTCACTCTGTGATCTCAGATCTTTAAAAAAAAAAAAAATAACAGACCCCATAGAGTAATTGGCATGGAATCAACATATATCCACCTTTTTGGAGCCCCTAGGCAGTAAAGTGGAGGAGCCCCTGCAAGTATGTGAGCAAGGTGGGCACACACCCATTTTTTCAGTTTCTGCGCTTGTATATTGCTCTCTTATACATATAATCAAGAAAATAACCTGCCTCCAAGAATAAATACTATTGCAGCGCTACTTTCTACCAATATTTCCTTACAAAAAAAAACCCCAAAACATTTTGCTGCCTCTGTTCAACTAGTACAGTTCCTTTCTCTATACTCGGCAGCAAACGCATGGGATCAAGTTAAGGAAGGGAGCCGTGAGCACTCTACACTCTAGTTCCTGGTGGGTGCCTAGTGGCCAGTTTGTGAACTGCAACATTTAATTTTTAAGCCAAATAAAGTATTTTTTAGGGGCTTCAAGTTTAAATGGGTGCTTCTCACAGGGAAGCGCCCCTGGGCGGCTGCCTAGTTTGCCTAATGGGTAATGCAGCCATGCATATATCCACATCCATGACCGCAAACACATTTATTTTAAAAACAATCCATGCAAACATCCAGGGAGTAATCAGCAATTACTACTAATAATGGGCCATTTTAAATTCCAGCCTCGTAAGTCCAACGTGTAGCAAGTAAGGGCTGCGTGCTTCAAATTTGGCAGAGTTACGTTGCTATTAAATTAGAAAGGTCTGCGAGTTAGGAGCGAGAGAGGCTATTTCGTAAACCAGTTCTCGTGGGTTGCGTGCTCGAATGCAAACAATTAAGCAAACACGTAGTTATGGGTTCAGATGGAGCCAATGGAAAAAGAGATTATTAGCGTTACATCACTGAAAAAGAGGAGGGTAGATTTCGAAGTCCTCATGCGTCACGTACAGTTTGCGATCGGACCCACATTCCAGATATAATGCAATAATAATAAAGCAGTAAATACGATATTCTATTACATGCGCGTTACAGTATATGTCGTAACACATTGACTGGAAGGATCGATATAACTCAAAATATAAACATGAAATAACATATTTTTCAGGGCCTATTTGCGGGCTTGAGAATGTTGTGCTACTAATTCTAAGACCTAACATCACTTTCCCTTATAATAAATGTACAGTAGAGTGTTTTTATATGCATTGCAAGTGCTACATATTGTACTTTACTCCCCTTGCGGGTGCTCTTGAGCACACGTTGGCCTTTGGGCTCCATTTGCGCGTTACGTGCTTGCTCGCGAGTGACCACGTTGCAATTTAATTGAACAAGTAGTGGTTACATGCATAACAGATCAAAGGATTTACATGCCCGAAGTTTAACGTTGCTCAGCACGTAGCCTATTTTTGTCCGTCATGCGTGTTAACATGCAAGTCCTCTGCGAGCAACGTATCGGGGCTAATTTAATATCCGTAACACATAAATCTCGAGTTACGGGCTACGTTTTACAATGTAGCCCCAATTTAATAGGGCTAATTATCCCTTTAGAATTAGATAACAACACAATCTGGAATGGGTCAGAAAGACTGATTGACAGGTAATTCTAAAATGCAATGTAAGTTTACTGTAATAAAATGCTATTTGTGGTAATTGTTTTTCATCTTTCATGTTTTAAATGATAACACATTTGGAATCTCCCTTTATCTAAACTATTCTTAAAGGTATATTTAAGTTTTTAACTTTTTCTAATCTAATGCATACTTTTTATATCAGAAACACACATTATATGGAGTCATTATATACAAATACAGATTACTGAAAAAATATATTGTTTTCCACACCCTCTGAGCAGCTATAGTGTACCTATCAATAGAAACACTGCATTTGGGTACAGATTTTAACCCTAAACTAACCTTCAAGCCAACAGCAGCGCAATACAGAGATCCACAGATCAATGTCTGAGCTGCTTCCTTGTGCAGGGGAAAAAACTACACATTCCAAAATGCTTTGCTGCACAAACTGCCATCACAGATTGAAACAATGTAATAGCTACCTGTGATTGGCCAAAACAATTTTAGCAGCTATTTTCAAGGGTGGTAACTCTCAAAATCAACTGCTTGCAAACTCAAGAGATTTAGCAAACTTTAGGGTAAATTTAATTATCTGTATTTTGGTGTTTTTTTTCATGCAAAAAAATATGTTTTTACACTACTGCTTCTCCTCTATCAAATACATTCATAATCCTGGAAAAAAATGTCTTTATTTAATGGTATCACATATAGTTCTCAGCAATACGGGTTGTTGCTAACGCTTGCGGGCTCGTGTAGCGAGGCCGCAGTTGCTGGCAAGGAGCGCCAAAGGCAATCCTTACGCTGGTGGGCATGAGCGCCGTAGATGCTCATCCCTACTGCGCTGGTGGAGATGAGCGCCGTAGGCCCGCGGAACTACACATCAACACAAAACCCAATTACATAATTCAGAATGCGACACCTGTAGCAGTTTGAAAAAAATTGCATAAAAAAATTACGTCCCGTAACACTTGCAACAAGGAAAGCGAGACTTTCACACAAAAAATATCCGACTTACGAACTTAACAGCCTAACCGCAAACATACAAAAACAACAATAACACCACCAAAATAAAAATAAAAAAAGATCACTCACAGCACAACAATTGAACCACAATTTGCCGAGTTAACACACACGAAAAGCGATAAAAAAAAATGGCGGGCAATAAAAACAAAAACGAGGCTATACGACCAATAAACAAGCAAAAACCCGCCACACACATAAGACTTCTACACAAGCCCATACGAGGTATAAAATACACTATTAGGGAGGACGCAAAATCATCCACACCCGCGTAACACATACCCAATCGCCGCCATTTTACAACACTAACTTGCAACTAATAACATTACCATTACAAAATGCGGAACTACACAGCTGAACAAACTGCTTCCCCTCGCGCACGCAGCCTATTTACACTACACACTTCCCACATTGCTGACACTTACACCTCAGTTCCGCAAGAGTGCAAACCTTCATTGTATGCTGCAGGAACATCAAAACAGATTGTTAGATCTTCAGGATATTGCTTCCTGCATATATTAATTACAAATAGGTAAAGTATATTCATTAACATTAAAAAATACATATAGAGAAATAAACAACAGGATCGAAATAAACACCAAAGCCGTTCAGCGCATGGCTTACAATGAGTGCCAAGGGTGCTCAGAGGAGCAAAAGTACAACAGGGAAGAGGGTCGCAATGAGCACCAAAAGGCAAACCTTGCAATGAGCGACGAAGGGGCTTTGATAACCAAAAATACACCAACCCAGAGGCTCACAATGAGCACCGAAGGTACTCACACGACCAAAAGACTTACTTTGTGTGGCAAACAGCATTACCTGCCTTACATTTTTATTGCCAAATTTTTTTGACGGGCAATTCGCTAGTAAATAATAAATATGATTTTTTTTTTACTCTGGGCCAACATTGCCTTATTTGAGCTGCTCAAATATTCTAAACTGGTGAGAATTTAATTGTCATATTTACAAAAAAAAAATATCTGAATAGATGAAGGAAAGTATAGATTTTGTTATGAATTCAATAGCATTATTGACAAACTGGCCATTTTTAGTGGAGATTGGACCCAGACACCAACAACCCTTTTTCGGAGGTAGTCTTTTCTTAAAAAAAAACATCGATTTGGTATATCTATAATTTTCACTCACAAAAGTCATGCAGTATTTATTGCACTGTAGAATAATACAGCTAAAAATTGAATAAAAAATGGAAATAGGACAGCAGATGCTTTATGTCAACAATTTGTACATTTTTCCTGTAGCCAAGAAAATATATGCCTCCAAGGAAGTCTAATTTCCACAGCAAAAACAAATAAGTTCTGGGCTTGAAAAGACCATAAATATTTAAATATTTTGATATAAAAATCTGTTCCTGGGGTTTCAAATATGAATTAGCGAACACAATTTAAATATTAATTACCTGTTTGCACAGGGATTCTTATGTTCATATAATGTTTGTACTTGCACACATTGCAAATTGTTTTACAAAGCGTCTTTTATGCAAAAGAGGGCAATTCAATGTCTGAATACTCCAAGAGAGCTGGAGGAATATTGTGGTCCTTATTGGAATAAAAACTAGTAAAAAGTTTAACAGATGAATTTTGTTGTCATTTAGAGAACACAGTCATGTCCCTGTCCCAGTAATTCTGTCTTGGTTATTTTCAGTACTTCTTGTTTTACTGGACTGTACATCTGCCATCCAATTCCACATCTATTTTTATTTTATTTTCACATTCTCTTTTTTCCAATCTTACACTTTTCTACTCTTTAGACCAGTAGCTCTCAAACATTTTGATCTGGGGACTGGCTGGTTACCTTCCAATGCTCATGACGGCCACCCTTGCGGACCAGAACATTTTGATAATGGTGATACTGCTTGTGGCAGACTAAAGTTTCATATAGGTGTGCACTGACTTGAATAGAAACATTTTAAGTACAGTTAAATTGTCAATTATCTGTAACGTTGACTGATGGTAGTTGTATGACTGTTAGGCTCCCCTCATCGGTCTATGTCCTCGAAGAACAGCCACCACTCTTAGGATAGCTTGGTAAAAACCATTGCTCCATACTTTTTCCAGACATTCCCCTATCCCTATCTTCCCCATGTTAATCTGCCCCGTTTAAAGCTGTTTTGCGTAACACTCCTACTGCTTCGGACATATCTACAGCGTTAAACGAGGTATATTTCAAATCACTATATGTTCCTTTCCATCTCTTTTATTTATTTTTTAATTTTGCTGTTAAGTTAAAACCCTTTTATTAAAAAAATATATTTTGAATGTGTTATGTTTTCCGGCCCTGATCATATTCCACTTTAGTTGATTCCTCATATTTCGTTCTAGGGGAAAGACAGTAGCCTAGTTTCATAGTTTAACAGAATATCTGTGTGTATTATTATTATCTCCGTAGCGCTATACATAAGTTAATTTCCAGGAAAAAATAAATCAATATTAACACATTGCAAAGAATGGAAGGCCCTGTCTTTGAGCTTTGAATCCGGTGTCCATAGTGCTTTCCCCAAAGTGCCATTAAGATTGAAAACTCGCAGACTTACAATCTAAAGTGTGTATATGGAGCATCACATATTATAATTGTCAAACTGCGATTTGTCGTCACGCTTGCGAGCCTCACAAAGCGAGGCGAGGCATTGAAGCCTTCCGAGCTCAGAGGACTTAGGCAATGAACGCCAAAGGTGTTCATTGCCCTCGAGCCTTGCGAGACGAGCAGTTGAGGCATTAAAGTATGCAGGACTTGGGCTGAAATGAGCACCAAAGGCGCTCCTGCGAGCCTCGCAAATCGAGGCGAGCAGTTGAGGCACCCTGGACTTAGGCTGAAGGCAGTTGAGGAACACGGGACTAAGAAAAAAAATTCTGAGCTCGGAAAAAGACGATTGTAAAGGCCGAACCACGAATATCGAAAAAACACGAAAAACAAAAAAATAATAAAAAATTAATTAAAACACACTCACACACAACACAGGGGGAGATCCAGGATGCCTGGGAGTGAGGTTGCAAGCTAATTTGAGCCGAATTTGCCATGTTTCGTCACTCAAATATTGGCTAAGCGAGAGAAAAAATGGCAGACGAAAAACGCAAAAAAGCCTGAAACTGGATGAAATCGAGGCTGAGCAAAGCCAGGCATGTGGGACTAATACACAAAGGCAAAAACGACGGACTTAGAAAATACACAACACCAAAAACAATACAACGCCAGGCACGCAGGACTTTGAAAATAAAGCTAACGCCAGCCAGCTAGCGCCATACAAACATTCAGCAGACACATAGATGAGAAACACACAGGGAAGGGACAGGGGGAAATGCTGGAAAGAGACACATGCCATTCCCAAGCACAAAACTTGCAGGTAAAGCGGCACGTACAGTAGGCAGGAGAAAAGGTTCGCAACGGCTTGCGATGAGCCCCCGATGGTACTCAGCAAAGCAAAAGCCTCACATTGTCTGGCAAACAGCATTGCCTGGCTTACACTTTTATGCCCATCATTTTTTGACGGGAAATTCGCTAGTTATGTTCATAATAAGTGTGTACTTCTAAACCTTAATATACAAATCACAAAGAATTGTGGTAACACTAACAGATCATAGTTTATCAAGGATGTATGTGTCCCTCTTTGGTATGTAGTCCATCAACTTAAATAGGCATCATAACGTTTCCCAATAAACTTCTTGGGGCAAACAGCAGATACACAGTATTAAAGGTATATATAAGTTTCCTGGTTTTTGATTGTTTGGTAAGAAACAGGCAGTGATTATCAGAAAAATATGTGTTATATAGAAAAGTTCAGTGTACTTACAAAGTTATGGACAGGAGAGTAAAATTCAGCTTTGCACACCCACAGGGAGCTTACAGGTAGTCAAGTGTGAATGTGCTGCACAGACAGAGAGGAAAAAACACACACCAGCAGCAATAGTAGAGGAGGCATGGAAGCAACAACCTGTAGGGTAGTAATCAAGTGTCAATGTACTGCACAGAGATACTCTAATATGAAAATTCATAGCATCTTCTAACATGATGCCACACTACATTTCCCTGGCTGCTTTGCAGCACAGCCAGAAACCCAAGAGCTTCATACAAATGTATCACCTGCCTGAGCCTCCCCCTGATTGGCCAAAAAAAATATGAAGTTTATGCTAATTTAGCCAGTTTTTCAAGAGGGTGTTAACTATAATTACAATACATTTTGCTAACTTCGAGGTAAGTGTTTAAATGTTTATTTTGGTATTTTTTAATTCAAGATATTTTTACATACTCTATCAGATGCATTCATAATCCAGGAGACTTAGATATGCCTTTAAATGGCTACTGCAATGGCTTACATTTCATAACTTTTAAGTAAAGATAATTATAAACAACTTGCAGAACTGTGCCTCTGCTCTCCTCTTCCCTTCATTTATTGCAATAAAAAAAATTATTGTGCCTCCAAAATAAGTTATTTTTGCTGAAACTCTTACACACTGCACCAAAGAGCAACTTTTCTAATTGCAATAAACTAAAAAAGTTTATATTTATCTTTATCTACTTAAAAAAATAAAAGCAGAACCTTGTTACTGAAACAGGTTGGTAGCTGTGAAAACGCTCGTTGGGAGTGTTATAGTAAGACTTTCACAGACAGCAGAATAAAACATTTTTAGATCTGCAGTGCCTTTATGTTAACTCAGATATGTACAATTATTAACACTGCTTCTCTTGAAACTCTGAACTGGTGCATTCACATGGGGCTTTCATAGAACTTATCATTCTCCTCCGTAGCTGATAATTCATGAATCTCGTGTACAAGAGAGTATTTGATTTACTTGGCTGGTGCAGAGTTGAGAGCCTTTTGACAAATGAAAGATTTTGTAATTCATATTCTTCATTTTGTTTGAAAGGGAGAACAGAAAGGTCAGGCACAAAATAGAGTGTTTTAAAAAAAAGCATATTTTTATATCTAATAAGTTCCTTAAACTAAGGTAGCTTTCTAGGATCGTAATAATAATAATGCATTGGTCCTTGAGCTGTATTCAGAAGGTTTTATGGAACTATTGACATATTAATTTAAATGCAGATATTTTTTTACATTTATATACATTTAAAATGCGTTAAAAATATTTTTTTGTGCATTAAAAGAACCTTTTTGTAGTCAAAATATCTGTTAAACTTCAATTAAACTAACAGGAAATGTGTCTCTGTATACTGAGAGTATATAAAACTAGCGACTTGCCCGTCTAAAAAGACGGCAATAAAAATTGAAGAGGGGCAATGCTGTTTGCCACACAATGCGTGGCTCTCCCCGCCTCTAACTCGCGGGCCCCGTGATGAGCGCCTTCGCCGCTCATTGCAGACCTCGGCAAACCCGCAACTTGCGTGCCTCGCAATGAGCGTTTTTGGCGAGCCTCTCCCTCTCTACTGTACGGTCCTCGCGATGAGCTGCTTCGCCGCACCTCGCAGGCTGCGGCATGCACTGCACTCATGCGCTTTATCACTCCGGCGCTCATTGCGAGCCTCTCTCCACCCTTGTGTGTCTTTCCCTTCTCTCCCTCCCCTGTGTCTCTCTCTCCCTCCCCAGAGTCTCCTTCCCACCTCTTCCTCCCCTGTTAGTTTAAAAAAATATAAGTAATAAGTAATATAAGTTGAGCAAAGCAAGGTATATTAAGCTCCCATCTGTAGACAGCATACAATATAGACAGATTAAGGGAACAGGTAAACAAAAAGGTATTTTGGTATTTGATTGGTTTAGTTGAGTTAATACAGATTACAGACAACATAAGAAGAGATAACCTTTTCAAATATGATAATTAATAAAATTCAAACTTACAAAAGCACTATTCAAAATTAGCTTAATTTAAAAGATTAGAGTATTATTTAACAATATTTTTGGTGGAGACCACAGTAGTTTAATCTTTGAAAGCAAATTTAATATTGATTGATTATTGTTTTTTTTAAAATCAATAAATATGAATTCTACCATGAATTCTATCAATGCGTAATTACAGTATGTGCCTTATTCTACTATCCATAGAGAGTCGGACTTGACTGAACGACTGAGAACGAAAAACCCAGTTGTTAGGTCATAACAGTGGTGCTTTAGGAGAAGGTGGACTTTAAGTAAGATTTGAAAATATGTTTCAAGAATAATGCTTTGAAAGATTCTGAAGTTGTCAATGCAATACTGTAACAGAGTTGCATCCACATCATCATGGTGCCACTTAAGAGTGATGGATATTTACTAGAGTTAACTGGGCATGCATGATTGGGTAGGATCTCCTTGATGTATACAAGAGTTTGCTAAAAACACCTTTGACAACTAATAAGTGTCTACTGTCAGAGGATTTCCTCTGGTTGTGTCTGGTGTGCCATCTTCTGATACTTTGAAGGTAATTGGACCATAAGTAACAGTATGAGAAGACATGACTCTTCTATGCCTGGCTACTGTTATTAGTACAATTCGGTTATCTCTGTATTGTGACATATCTGAACTGTGCAGTGTAGAAAGATATCGTTGTCAGCAAGACCTACAAATAGAAACATCTGAATCCTAAACATGGCTTCTGCTCCAACGCCTTCATTATTATCAACAACGTATAATCCCCGATATACATGTGAACTGCTTTCTTGTATAAAGGTGTATTGCACAGGATGAGATGGGCCATTTCGTAGCACTAAACAGGGTAAATACAAGTCAAAAACAATTTTAAAAAAATTACAAAAGAATGGAAGGTCTTATTATTGAGTTTAAATTCAAACATACAAAGTGCTTTCTCTAAAGCACCTAATAAGATAGAAAACTCGCAAACTTACAATCTAGAGGGTTTAAGTGAGGCATAGAAAGGTGAGGTACTGTGGCTGAAAAGGAAAAACAGATCATTTTTTTGTGAGGTTTGGAAGGATTTGAGGAAGGAAGATAGTCTAGTGGAGCGAGGCAAGGAGTTCAAAGAAAAGGGGCAGAACAAGAAAAGTTCTGAAGGTGGGAATGAGAAGAGAGGAGGACGGAAGAAGGTCATTAGCAGCTTAGTACATTTTAGTACAGCAGTAGTACAGCAGTATTACACAGCTTTAAGCAAAGCACAGGATTGAATTATGCACAAGCCAGGAACCCACTAAAAGATGATTGCCTCTAATCAGTGTGAGGTTTGTTCAGGTCTGTGCGGTATATATTGTGGGGTGGAGTTTTCCACAATAATCATTTAGCTTATGGTGAAAAAAAAAAATAAACTTAACTTTTTTATTTTATTTATATTTTTAAAACTAACGTAAGTTGCCACTTTGCTAAACATTCCAAGCCTGAATGATTAGATCTTATGTTTGTTAAATGTATATGTCTGAAGCATGCCTGTATTCCATCAACATCAAACAATAAATATGTTACCTTTCAAGCCCCAACATTCATTCAGGATTTACAGATAATATCCGTAAAAATGGATTTTGATGTATTTTCAGCAAGTCATTTTGTATTCACTAGCAGGAATAGATTATGTTTTTCGAAAATGCATAAACCTTTTTATTTAGATAATTTATCAGTTACAATGGTCTTATCAGCTATGCATGTGAACATTTATGAACAATATAGTAATCTTTTATAGCAGCACATTTTTTTAAAGACAGTATAATTTATATTTATTAGTACAATACACAGCCAAGGGAAAGGAGATATGAACCTTTTGAGCAATGCAGAACATTACATGAATATATCAGGAAGTTGAGCTAATTCACAGATATCTTTAGAGGAACATTGCCCACTGAGAACTGTAAAGTTCGGAAAAACAAAATAATGTTTGAGAATGATATTCCGAATTTAAGACTTGCTTGTATAGAGAGTACGGTATTTATAAAATTGCAACCAAGGACCACAAGGAAGGATTCTCAATACAAACCTGCCTGTGAGTGCAGTTTGAGTAAGCAATAAATCATATTTTGTTACTCATTTTTTTTACTACAAGGAAATAACTTTCAGTTGCTGCTACTGAAACTGTTTGCACTCTGGAGTGTATGATATCATAAAAACAATGGAAAGCTTATCCATTTCCTAGGTCCACTTCCCACTGTCAAAGCAGATAATCTGAATAAAAATATACAAGAAGAGCGCTGTGGTATAATTCCCCTGAAATAAAAAGCTTATGCACACATTGCTCCGAAAATATCCAACACCAATGTTGCTGCCTATTTACTGCACAGCTTTAATGCAATGCCTGAGCTGTTCAATGTACAGTTTCTTACTATATTTATTAAGTGACTTGTCCACTGCACAATTTTTCCATCTAAAAGGAACGCACATTTCTTCTCATGGTAGATCGAATGCCTGAGGAGTTTTGGACAGACGTTTGTGACATAGTCCAGAAAACAGTAACACAAAATATCCCCCAAAAGGAAGATAACTAAGCGGGCAAACTGGATGTCTGCTGAGTCTTTGAAAGTAGCCCAAGGACAAAAAAAAAAGTGAAAGGTAGTGGAATACTGAATTCTAGAGAACAGCAAGAAGAGAGGAGAAGACATTCTGTAATGAGCGATGCAAACAGATAAGATAAGATAACTGAATGGGAAAGTCAAAAAGATCTCTTTAAAAAAAATGGGCAACTTAAAGGACCCTTTTTGCCAAAGTGGGCATGATAATAGACAAATATATCAGAGACTTAAAAGAAGCAGATCAGATAAAAAGAGGTGGCTGGATAGACAGAAAATGTATACAGGTAGGATCTTAACAGCATTGATAACCCCAATCATTTGCCCAATGAGCTGGAGCCAAAAATGAAGTGAGATGGCAATCACTTATTAGGCAATCAGCATAATCTGATAATGTTTTTTTCCTAGTAATGCTAGATTAGGATTTTTTGGGATGTGACAATTGGATCTATAGGGACCCTCATGGTAAGGGGTTAATTTGTGGCATGGTGAAGGTCCTACCCAAACTGCAAATTTAAATGTTAGCCTACTGTAGCAGAATGCATTTTTTTTTAATAACGTGCAAATGATAAGGCATCTGTTATTATCTATAGTTTTAAATTATGCTATATTTGGAATCCTCTTTATAACTTTCAGTTACTTTACTATTAGTCTCAAAGCGACCGCGTTTCTGAAATAACCAAAATAATGTTATGGAACTTTATTATTCATTTGGTAAGGGATAATAACTAAGCACTAACAAAAAATATATATATATATTTTATTAAATGTGTATTCTTCTATTCCATTCATGCCATGTTTAAATCTCAATGTATCTCTTGTAATCTCCTTGTGAATGGAACAGAAAACTAATATTATTGATCCATATCCAATTTTTACTTAAAAGCCTTGTGCTAAGTTTGATATAGCATCAAGGGTGAAAAATATTATTTAATCTATAGGTCTTTAGAATATTGTCAACATTTACCTGTAATTAGCTCATACTGGATTCGTTCAACTCTAGTTAAGACTGTACGGTTGAATAATAAATACTATTTTTCATGCCTGACGGCTTTCATAATTTTTTCCTTTATTAACAGAATGATAATGTAACCAATACTTTATACATTTTTAAAAGTAAAATTATGAAACATCACATAGGTTTTAAGAAAATTGCATTAGTGTAAATGTAATAATCATAATAATTTTATGATAATAATTAGTATTAGTATGTTTCACTACAAGAATGAAAAAAGACTATTCAAATACATTAGGAAAGGTTATATTATATAAAATATTGTATAGTAAGGTTTAGTTTAGTTTAAATGTAAATGTTTAGAAGTAAAGGTGAGTAGTAGAAAATAGGAGGGTGTTTAGTAAAATAAACAAGACTGCGGTTGTGTAAAACAAATTTAGTAGATAAGTTTAGTTTCTTAATTGTTGAACAATATAATACATTTGCAGACAAAACCTTAGTTTTCGATGTCTAATAGTATAAGGTGCACATGGTTTTGTTATATATTTATTTTTTTCTTTTGCTTCACTAGGAGGCAATTATCAAGTTACACACACACACACACATATATATATATATATATATATATACATATATATATATATATATATATATATAATTTGTTTTATATATATATATTTTTTTTTTATTTTTTTTTATTTTTTTTAATTTTTTTAATTTATTTTTTTTATTTTTTTTATTTAACCCAATATCTCCAAGAACAACTAGACTAAGACATAATCCGTCATTGCAGGCTTTCACTACACTCTAATCACTGGATTATAATAACCATGTGATCTATTGAAATGAAACCTGTCTTCTTGGGAAATAGAATCTGTACAGGGGTGAAAAGTAGCACCTGCCTGCATCAGATGTAATTATCCCAGACTTCCAAGCAGAAGAAAGCGAAAAGGAGTAGACAAATATAATTACATTTTGAAATCAAAAGAAAAAGAAATGTTCAGATGAAAATAGATGGGATTAGTTCAAACAAAAAAAAATATCTCTAGTATAAAAATAATAATACAATGCAAAGTACAAAAAAACACCTTAACCATTTCTCTTGTGTAATTTCCTTATAAATTCTCAGTAGTGACACAGCTTGATTAATAATAATATTATTTATTGGTGATGCCACTACAGTTTAAATAGAATGCTCTAATTTATTGTGCTAGTTTTGAGCACTGCCTTTGTTGCAAAAGTTTATTAATGTACAATATATGCTCTAATTACTGGAACATAAGACATCATTTTACTTGAATAAAAGATTGTAAAAACTACTTACATCTTATATCTCAAATATTCATAGTTATTTTATATTGCTAGATTTACATCCTATAGAATGAAATTCCAGTGCATGTTAAAATGTATGCATATTAAAAAGCCCTTAATATCAAGCATAAAAAACATAAAGTAGTACCATGCAAGTAAAGGGAACAGTAAGGGATATAGGAGAGGCTGGCATGTGATTTGGGGAAAAGACCTAAATGTGGTCATTGAGGTCGAAAAGTGGTTGTTGGAAAAAGGTTTAAAGATGGTTTTGGAGGAGAGTCCAAAATGAAGAAAGGAGGAAAGAATACAATAAAAGAAGGAGAGACAGGTGGGAATGGAAGCTGTGGGAGAGGAAGCGATTGGAAGATATGGGCGATACAGATGTGGAAGAGAATGAGGGTACCAATCTGTCCCTTGTAATACGTAATAATTTTACAAAAATCTAAATGCACTGGTATTGTAAGTCAATTGAAGGGAAGTTAATAGTTTCTACGTAAATATTGATATTGTTGCTGGTGCTGTTCCCTCACACTAATTCAAGATTATCATACAGACTTGTTGACATTGTTCAAATACAATATTTAAAGGGATCAAGAGTTAAAGTGTTTTAGTGTTCAAGTGCTTGCTAGGGAAATATGTCCACTACATTTGCAAAGTGATTACAACCAGGTTAGAAACAGAGACAACATGCTTCACACACAATATGTTAGATCCTTACCGTTTGTCTCACTTTGGATGGTTTCTGCCTCCAGTTCACATAGAGATTACATTATTGATAGACTTCCAATTTCACTGTGATGGTCACGTGCAGGCATGGCCGGATTACCCATTAGGCCAACTAGGTAGCCGTCCAGGGGCGCTTCTCTGTGAGGGCTTAAAAGAAATTACATGTTGCAGTTCATAGACTGGCTACTAGGGGGTAACCACCTAGAACATGACAGGTACAACAGGAAAGGGAACTTAAAATACAGAAAAGGCAAAAATGTGTCTGTGCATACCTTGCTTACTCACTTGCAGGGGCTCCTCCACTTCACTGCCTAGGGGCTCCAAAAAGGTAGATCTGGCCCTGCATGCTGGCTGCATATACATTGTTAAACTTTACTTTGATGTGGAGGAAAAGTTCATGGCCGAGGAGTTAGAGGGTATCCCACCCCAGAAAATAGTACAGGAAAAGTTGCAACTGCGACACTAGACTGACTTCCTTCTTGGACTTTATTAAATCCTTTGATATAGTTAAAGGTTTCTATCAAATCACCCCTTTCCCTTCTGTCCTCTAGCCTTTATATTTTAAGTTAATGAACTCTTTCCTTATACACAGTGCACCATTTTAAAGGTCCTTGTTTGAATTGTTTCTAATTGATTAATATCCTTTTGGAGATAAGGTCTCGAGGACTGCACACAGGTTAGGTTTAACTAGAGATCTATAGAGTGTCATTAGTACCTCTCTTATTCTACTGCCATTTCTTACTATGCAAACAAGCATCCCATTGACTTTTATTGGATGCTGCTGTCATGCAGTGCTTCTCAGCAGTGCTCATTTTGATGTTGCTTTGAATAACCAAAGTTGATAAACTGCTCCAACATTTTGTTGATTTTATATTTAAAAAAAAAATGCCTCACAGAAATTCAATAGAAGCCACATTTATTTCACATGCTTTCTGATAAATAGCTGTCCTTGTTTTAAATTGTGTGTTGCCTGCATCTCTTTTGTAAATAGTGCCGCATTGCGTTATTTTTTAACTCTTTGAGCCTTGATAGATCATTCATTTCTAACAGCAATGTAAATTCATTTTTTCAACTTAAGAAAAACATAGGTATTGAAATAAGAAAAGTGATTTAACAAAAAACAAGATAATTATGATTAAAATTGTATTATGAAGGACATAGACACATTACTGGATTAAGGACCACTATATGAAGAATAAAATATTTGTTTGAAATATTTAAGTCTGACTTAGAGCATAACTTGGCAGGAAAAACGTTATAGATTGTTTTTTATTAGTGGAAGGTTATATGTATGTGAGGCTTGCAGTTTACCTGCGTCTGCTCATTTGCAGTGGAATAGGTTGGTGTCAAATACCAAAAGCTCATATGATTTGACAAATCCCTCTTCCATCTCCACATTCTATATGCAAACAGAAACTTCAAAAAATAAGATTTTCTTTAAAAACTGGTTTTATGTTCATGGATTATTCAACTGTGAACAGATTTAGCAAAATGATAGTGATCCTTTTAAATACAACATTGATATATAAAAAAAATGAATTCTGTAGTAAAATGAATCAGCAGCCCTATTAAATTCAAAGCCCGTAGCGGCATCGGCAAGCCCGCAAAGGCTGCGGGCTTGAAATTTGGCTGCGTTACAGAGCTATTAAATTCCACCATGCTGCGAGTTACGGGCCGTAGACGCAAGCACGTAAACCATTCTTGCACCGTTGGATGTGCGACCCTGAACATGATCAATTAGTCAAACCCGTAGTTAGGGGTTTAGACAGAGCCAATGGCAAAAGAGATTGGCATCATTACGTCATTGAAAAATGGAAGTTAGATTTCAAAGCCTTACGGGTTTCAATCACGGGATACGATGGGACCCGTGTTCCAGAAATAATGCAATATTAATAAATCAGTAAATATGATATTCAAGATGTCAGAGGTTAAAGTTGGCTGCAAAGCGTGTGATGTACAACCAGCACGCAACAGTTGAGCAAGCCACCAAACGAACCAGAGGGCTAGCAGACGTGTATCTAAAACGATAGTACAGCCAGACATGTTGTGCAGATCAAGTTAATTTATGTTAAACATAAGCTAAAGTGATATATGAGTAAACTGAACCACTTCATATAGCATTTATTAAGGAAATTATGGGATCCCACATTTTCTTTCCCAAAACCAAAAGAAAAAAGGCATCCATGTAAATCAAGTGCTCTAAGTTAGGGCACTGCCATAAATCGTCTCGGGAGCTTTTTTCCCCTAAGTTCTACACTAATGTAAGTCTTTTGCTCCCCCAGATTAGGGCACTCAGCCCACAGCCATAAATCCTGCATTAGCCAGAACCGATTACTGTGTAGCGATCAGACAGGTCTCTAGGAGCTAATAGGAAATGCGAATGTCATGAATATTATAATGAGTGGTAAGTGAAGTAACATCCCGTAACTGCTGTGGCAAGGAAATATTATATATATATATATATATATATATATATATATATATATATATATAAATAAATTGTTTTTTTATTTATTAATATATTTTGATATTAAAGAGAAGAGACAATTGTATTTATAGCTTCAATTATTATTATTATTATAGTTTATTTATAACGCGCCAACATATTCTGTAGCGCTGTACATAAGTTAAGTTCAGACAAAGATAAATACAAATTAATATACAGCAAAGCAAGGAGGACACTGTCTTTGAGCTAGGAATCCAATGTCCATTGTGAATTCTGAAGTACTTAGGATAGAAACTTGCAGACTTACAATGTATCAGAGCATTTGTTTGTAGGGAACATGGTTTTGTGTCGTGTATTAACCCCTTGAGTAGTGGGTTGGATTTTAGGGATAGGTTGTTAAGATAGCGATGTAGGATTTACTGTGCTGCTGTTATTAATTTACAATATATGCTCTAATTACTGGAACATTAGACACCATTTTACTTGAATAAAAGGTTGTAAAAATGACTTGCATCTTATAATCTAAATATTCATAGTTAGTTTGTATTGCTAGATTTACATTGCATAGAATGCAAGTTAATTACATCTGCAATTCCAGTTCATATTATAAAAGCCCTCAATATCAAGCATAACAAACATAAAGTAGTGGACTTGTAGAGAGTGCAAGTAAAGGGTAGATATATAAAGAGTGCAAGTAAAGGGAACAATAAGGGATATAGGTTTGGAGGTGAGGTTGAAAAGAGAAGATAGGTTAAAAGATGGTTTTGGAGGAGAGACCAAAAGGTGGAGAGAATACCATGGAAGAGGGAGAGACAGGTTGGAATGGAAGCAATTTTAGAGATTGTAATTGGAAGATATGGGAGATAAAGATGTGGAAGATAATGAGGGTCCCACGCTGTCTATTGTCATACCTCATGTTCAAAAATCTTAATCATTTTACAAAACTAGAAAATGCACTGGTATTGTAAGCTACTCTTGCAACCAGTCATTAGAAGGGAAGTGAATAGTTCTATGTAAATCTTCATAATGCTGCCGGTGCTGTTCCCTCAAACTAATTCAAGTTTATCATACAGAGTTTGTGTTCGTTGCCTACTGACATGTTTCGCTCAGGAGCTTACTCAAAGTGGCAAAAGAAATTCTGCATTTTAATTTTTTTTATAGTATGTTATTTTACAGCATATGCAAAGTGATACACTGATCATAAACTGATATAGTAAGTGTTAATTTTTACGTAACAGGACACTGATTATTTGATCCTCCCCCTACTCCACAATGTGAAGGTTTTTAACAATTTGAGTGGGAATTTTGTAAATAGTATTTTAAAAGAATCAAAAAGTTACTTTTTTATCTTTGTTGTATACTTTCCCTGTCTTTGGAAGTGCTCAATTAAGTTATGGTCTTTTTCTCTTTATGTTTAATAATAATTTCATATGTTATAGACCATAGAGCATCGACATATCTCACGTAGTGCTGTTAGGATTAAGGTTGTGTGGTGTGACAGTATTCTTTAATTTTTGTGAAAATTGTTCAAAAACAGTCTCTAAAGGGATCAATTGTTAAAGTTTTTTTAGTGTTTAAGTGCATGCTAGGGAAATATGTCCATTACTTCTGCAAGGTATATTGTCAGTGCAAAAAATAGGATTAAGGGGTGTGGTGTGACAGTATTCTTTATTATTTTTTTTTTAAATTGTTCAAATACAGTCTCTAAAGGGATCAATAGTTAAAGTTTTTTAGTGTTTAAGTGCCTGCTAGAGAAATGTTGTCTATTATATCTGCAAGATGTTTTGTCAGTGCAAAATTTTTGCCTTGCTTTTAGGCTTTGTCATGCAGTTCACTCGTAGTAGTTCTCTCGTAATTTTTTAGGGATGGGTGATTAAGATAGCTCTGTGGGATTTACTGTGCTGCTACTGCCTTTGTAATTGCTTTTACAGAGATTTACATAGGGCCCAAATATGGTACTATAATGATCCTATAATGCTGCCCTAGCCGTTAAATACTAATTTCATATGCTTGCGTGTGTATAAGTTGCATAAAAACGTTTCACAATGAAGAATATTTAAATTGGCATTGAAATTCCAGATTTTCTGTCATGTGTGTACAAGAGCATATATATGTTAAAAATAAGTGATCTAAAGTTTAAAACAACTTATATAGCATTATAGCATATTGAGTTAACTACCCCACTGTGATGGACTATACTTTGCCTAGCCTGGTGACCACTTAAAAAAGTCAGAAAATGGATTCAATCACAGATCTATAAACTGCTTACTAAAAATTGTACTGGAAGATAGAATTAAGGAGACCTCATGGATAATTTGCCCTGGGACTGGGAAACAAGAAGTCTGGTGTCACTTTGTGTGGGGAACATGTTTGATCATGTTTTCACTAAATATATTGCCCACAATTCCTAAGAATTTTTTTTTATTGGGGACTAAATTCATTTTTTCAACCTTTTTGTATTTGGTTAGCTGTATATTTGCAGTCATATAGTATTTAGTATCATTTGGTCCGAATTCATATTTTCTTGAACAGCACCAGCCAATCCTAGGGGCTTACTTAGTTTTACCTTGAGGCTTAATAAATATTGCATGTGATGTCCCACCAGCCAGTGATGACAATAGTCTCCTGGTTTGTTTTATCTGTGAGGGAGTTGGAACAGTTATTTCTTTTCGCTGTACAAAAATGCCTTTGTGATTAAGTAAAATAGTTTACCAGGCCACGTGTTTTTGAGCTGTGCTCCTTGAACCATTTTCTTAGCATTATAATTGTTTGGGAGCTTTATTCTTTTTTATTTTGGGGACATTTGTTTTTTTCTGGCAGCTCCAGCAGACTTATGTAGTAGGAATCCTGGTGGCAATTCAGAGGATAGATATAGCCAGTAGCGCTGCAACTCTCGTAGAACTCTCTGGGCGGTACTATCACACCCACCCTCAAACCATCACACCCACCCTCAAACCATCACACCCATCCTCAAACCATCACACCCACCCTCAAACCATCACACCCACCCTCAAACCATCAAAACCCATCATCAAACCATCACACCCACCCTCAAACCATCACACCCATCTTCAAACCATCACACCCACCCTCAAACCATCACACCCACCCTCAAACCATCACACCCATCCTCAGATATAAATGATATTCTTTTTGGACCAGAATGTATTAATTTGGGAACTAACATTATTAATTCATAAGTATGGTTTCACTATAGTGTCTGTTTGGAGTCCTATGCCCTCACCACTCTGCTCTTGTTTCAAGACCATACAGATAAACTGCCAAAATATGCTTGACGGCTATTTATTAATTGAATATAGGAATGCTAGATGCTTATACGACATATTTTCTTTTAATCAAATATTTCTATGATCCATTAAAACACTTTGGTGAATATTGAAAGATAACTATTTCAAAGCTTTTGCAAGAGATTTAACTGCTATTTAAACACAGTGACACTTTATTATGTGTGTGTATATATATATATATATATATATATATATATATATATATATATATATATATATATACACACACATATATCGTATATAAGGGGAATATATATATTATAATTATTTAGGGATTGATAATTTTACTATTTTTGATTGTACAATATTTCTACTTAAAAAAAAGTTATGTTTTATCTTTAATACTATCAGATATAGTGAAAGGAGTGCCTAAATGGATGCTCTTTTTTCTTTGTATGAAGTAATCTAATATTCCTATATTGGCACCCATAATTCATTTGGACATATAACATTGGGGAATACAGTATGGTGTTCATATAGAGGGTCGAGTCACATTATTATGAACACCACCTACTTTCCATGTCAGCCATTCGTTGCTAATGAAATACTGCATGTGTCGTGAGCTGACATTTTGGATATATAAGGTGACATTCTGCAAACATATCAACTATCACTGTCATGGGTTTGAAAAGGGGATGGTCATTGGCTTTTGGGCCAAAGGTTACAGTGTTTCTGAAACAGCACAGTTTGGGAACTCTTCTCATGCTGCTGTAGTTAAAGTGTGGACAAATGGGACCATTGCGAATAAACAGAGTAGAAACTGCAGAGCACCACGTGCCATTGATGTCGGAGGTTAATGACGGCTGCGAAGCGTTTGAGGGCCAACCAGCATGCAACAGTTGAGCAAGTCACCAAATGAACCAGAGGGCTTCCAGATGTGTATCTAAAACGACAGTACAGCCAACCATGTTGTGCAGATCAAGTACACCCATACATGTTTACTGTCTTCCCTTGAGCGGACAGGATCTTCATATGGCCGGAATTGTCCAGGAATGGTTAAAGGAGCACGAAAAATAAGTCCGCAACTATTTCCCTGGCCTCCAAATTACCCGGACTTGAACCTTATTGAACACCTATGGGACCGCCTTGATCGTCGTGTTTGCTGTGTGGATCCTCCACTACACACTCTTCAGTAGCTGTTGGATGCACTGCAGTCTGCATGGCTCCAGCTAACCTTGCCTTCCTTCCAGCATCTTATTGACCAAGCTGCTAACCATTTTGCACATAGCGGTTATTTGAGATATTAGCTATTACCATGTAAGTAGAAATGTGTTTATTTATACTTTGCTCTAAAGTGTACACAGTTGATTTCAAAGATAGAATGGTTTCCTTTTAGTTTATTTATGATGTTTTCATGGTGCTTTCACTAAAGCATTAAAAGTAAGCATTACTGGAGACGGTAGGTTACATATTGCTCACCAATGTATTTCAGACTTCACACATAAAATCATCATTGATGACTATATTCGATTTGCATCGCTTGATCTGACAGTACTATTGTAATTAATATACATATTTTTTCAACATCAAACATCCTATTCAGAATGCAAATGGGTAACTCTATAAGCAGCTCATGAAATAGCTGAACAATAAATATAGAAGTATGTAGTACTGTACTTTCATCTTATAGGACTGCATTTTGACTCTTTGGATAGCTCACAAAGCAGTAATAAAATGCGCTTTTATTCAAGTATTGTCCAGGAGGGTAATGTATGGTCTGCCTAGACAAAAGCGAAACCAACCAAACTGGTTAAACTATCACGTGTACACAAAAACAATACAAGTACAGAAGCTGTGAACAAAGGGAAATAAAACTAATACCTGAACTTAAGACACCTTCCAAACTGCTGCAATTATCAAAGCCCCAGGCAACTGAACAAAAACACTACAAAACAGTCGAAAAAGACTGCTTCTTCTTTACACTGTTCATTGTATTTGTTTTTCCTTTATAAACTTATTTGCCCATTATCAAGTATACTTCTTCAAAAGAGTGTTTTTCTAATTTAGTGGTCTTTTAATGTTATTGATTTGTGATATATATGTCATAGTGCACGTAATACTCATAATCCATTTATCAAATACCTGTGATACCCGAGTCTCCACTAATCTAATATGGTTGAATAACTAAAAACAGGATCACATATATAGTTGTGAGCGTACGAGTTGTTGCTAACGCTGCAGGCTTGCGCAGCGAGCTCGCGGCCCTCGCAAAGCGAGGGCACTGGGCGAGGGTTTCAGTTGCTGCCATGGAGCGCCAAAGGCGCTCCATGCCAGCAACTGCGACCCTCGCAAACTTCACGACGCAACCCAAAGAGCATGACACACACATTACGACACTCGCAAACAACATACGACACACGTTCACACACATTACGGCCTCGCAACACTCGGACGCAACTCGCGAACATTACAAAATTAAAAACACAATACATACACACAGAACATACATAAAAACCTTACCTACAGCAACAGGAAGCATGCACGCCTTCAAAAATGCAACTTACACCTTTATTTCACTCAAAATAAAAGAGTTTGCACAATAAAAACTTTGATAAGCGAGAGAAAAAATGGCCGCCTAACCAAACGAAAACGAGGCTACACACGCAAACACCATACGAGACACGTTACCACACATTACGACCTCGCAAACATCGAACGCAACACGCCGACATACAAACATTTCAAACACAATAAATACACACAACACACACATAAAAAACTTACCTACAGCAAGAGGAAACATCCAGCACCTCAAAAAACCAAGCTACACATTGATTTCAATAAAAATAAAACACTTTAGACACTAATGAAATTGCTAAGCGACAGAAAAAATGTCCGACGAAAAAAACTAAAACGAGGCTGAAGCACTCTCAAACGTAAAACGCCACAACACACTCGCAAAACAACACACGAAACTCGCAAAACACCACCAAACACTGATGGATAATCCGCAAAGACGCATAACACAGATAACCCGCCATTTTACGCCAATGCGGAAGTACACCACTACGCTAACGGTTTCGTCTCGCGCACGCACACTATTACACTGCACACATTCATCACGCTTACACAGCAGCTCCACACCACTAATGCTGCAGCAACATGAAAACAGATTGCAGCTCTTCATCACAATGCTTCAAAATAGGAAAAATATATTCATTTATATTATCTATTTTACTATACACACCAAACAGCATTAGCTACCTTACGATTTGATTGCCGTCATTTTTTGACGGGCAATTCGCTAGTAACTATATAAATTCAAGAATAACCAATGTATGCAAATACACTTTAAGAAATAAGAATAATGTTTACCTATACCCTGATTCATTACACATTAATTTTATAACACTAGTGTGTTTTTAGGAGATTTGTGGAAGACAGGGCACAGGACAGTAGGAAGGAGGGCTTAGTTTATTGAGGGAGGCCGACCTTAGCCCAAATGGAGCTAGAGTGGGCTAATTAGGTAGGGACATAATATTTTATGTGTATGTATGTTAATTTATTCCACCACCGCCAGATCTGGTGATGGTGGAAGAGAGGGGCCAATACTGCCATTCTATCTAATAAGACATTCCTATTACCACCACCCAAATGCACTAATTATCCTAAATACTCCATTTGATCTGCATTTGTTCATTCTTCTTAATATTAGATCGTTTTATACTGAAAACAATACAGGCAGATCAGCCGGGAGTAATCACAAATTGTGAACAGGCCATGCTTGTTGTGAAATGAAAAGTCCAGGTAACAGGTAAAAATGAATAACCTCACTATACACTTACTACAAGGAAAAAAATCTAATTAAATATCTTTCAATTGATAAAATAATTAAGAACCCCCTCTGTGTCCCTTTAAACAAGCGAATAAAGTGTTGTACTTCAGTGATTGTGTAAGATTTTTCTCAATCACTTTAAAAGTTATTAAACTTAGATGCACTACGAAGTCCTTAAAAGTTATTTCTTGACAAGAAACTGTTTTTAAAAAGTGCCATATTTTTCATAGCTATCTGTCATTTACGCTATGAAAAACTAACCTACTCCAGCCAATAAAGTTTGTGTGAAAACTTGTCAAACATTATAAAGAAAGCCTTACTTTCTTCTTAGGACGAGATAGTTAATCACTCCTACACTGCACTGGTACTAACATGGTATTCTTGATAAATAGGCGCCGACGCTAGATCTGTCTTTCTCACATGGAAGAATCTGTTTTTCTCTCTTATGCAGCAATTACAAAGTTGTTCTTCTTTGAATCCTGAAATGTCACGTAGGGTAGAAGCAAGCAGGGAAGTGAAACATTGAAAATATCCCACCGATTTCAATCAATATGGCCATTCAGAGCACAGTCAGGTGGATTCTGTTCTCATACATCTTCCTTGCATAATGACTGATATGCCTCCACTTAGCAAATAGTATTATCAGCTCACAAACCATTTCCTGGCACAGATAAAATCCTTTCTTATTGTCAAGACTGGCGCAACTATCATATCCAAGTGTTTTTTGAAGTAAGAAGTTAATATTAACTCTAACAGCCAGTTGATTTTAAAGGAAGATATAAAGTCATTTTTTCTCGGTTGCATGAGTTGCAAAAATGACACAGGGCTCTGAGTGCACAATAAACTGATTTGTTGTTCTGAGGGCTTGTCCCTGACATCCAATAAGCAACATACTTGAACTTTGAGTTTCAAAGAAATGTAAATCTAATTCAATGTGAAAAAAAATCATTCATTATGCCCCTTTTTTTTATTGAAGCCTCTTTAGTGCACTGAACAGGGTTGCCATGGGAACACTCTAGTGCAGGCTTTAGGCCTATCGAATAAAAGCACACATAATATTAATTAATAAATACATTAATTTTTTAAAGCAAAATAAAAATTTTAATACTATTTTAATATCTGCCGTCAATGAAATGCATTAAAAAATATGTTCGATAACAGAACTACTGTGGGTTTTTTTGGCTTTTGAATAACTACACTTAATAAGAAAATGTTTTTTTTAAAGCAAAACAAAATAATCTACACAGCCTTTAAATACTTTTATATGCAATTATTCTTTATATCTGGTTTCCTAGTTTTCTCTGCATCCAAAATGGCAGATTCAACTACAGGATGATTGCATATAAAGTTGGCTTTCCAAGTATTATTAAATGTTCTTCAAAATAATTTATTTTAAATATAAAGATATATGTCTACAGTGATCCTTTTAACACCCAATGAAAGCTGCAACTTACATTAATCCTATATATTAATTAAATGCACATAATCAGTAACACCAATGGAAGAATTACATCAAAACTATTTGGGTTTCTCTTGAAGCTGATTAAGGGTTCAGACCTCATCTTCTCAAACTTTACCATTTTTACTCTGAAGTGATCCAACCACTCGGTGTGGATCGAATCGATTTCATGTACTAAAGAGGGAAGTATTTTGAAGTTGTCCGATTTTAGTGCTTCTCTTGTAGGATAAGTAGAAGAAGTAGAAGAACACTTTACCAGTTAGTAAATAGTTGGTTCTCCCTCACACAATGTTGAGACCTTTTCTGTTTTATTATTTTTTGACAAATTGAGACTATAAATATAAATGAATAATCACATATATAGTTGTGAGCAATATGGGTTGTTGCTAATGCTTGCGAGCCCGCTGCAACTGCGGCCCTCACCGAAGGCACTCCTTGCGCTGGAGGAGATAAGCGCCACAGGCGCTCATCCCTACGACCCCGTACGACTTAGGCAGGGAGCGCCAAAGGTGCTCACCATGCTGGTGGAAATGAGCGCCATAGGGGCTCATCCCTACGACCCCGCACGACTTAGGCAGTGAGCGGCTTTGCAGGTTGAGATGAGCGCCATAGGCGATCATCCCTACGACCCGCGGAACTAAATCTCAATGACACCATTTACAATGCGAGCACTTTAATAAAAAGTGAGTGTAAAAATTATGGCCCGTAACACTTGCAAAAAGGAAAGCGGCACTTAACAAAAAAAAAAAAACGACCCGTGGCACAAAAAAAGAGGTAAAAAAAATACGAAGTTAACGGTCAAACCGCTCACATACAGAAACAACAACACCACCAAAATTAACAAAAATACAAAACAAACACCACTCACAGCACGGGGGGGGGGGGGACAGGCACGACATCTGGGTAAGGTTGCACGACAATTTACTCGCAATTTGCAGAGTTTCCACACACGAAAATCGCCTAAGCGAGAAAAAAAATGGGAGCAGAAAAAACGAGGCTACACGACCCCTAAACACGCATAACACCACCAAGCACAGGCACGTACAAGTTATAAAAGTCACTATTAGGGACAGCGGAAAATGCTCTACACCCGCGTAACACATAGACAAATGTTGCCATTAACTAACTTACAACTAATAGCATTACCATTACAAAATGACCAATTACACAGCTAAACAAACGGTTTGCCCTCGCGCACGCAGACTATTTACACTGCAAACTTCACACATTGCTGACACTTACACCTCAGCTCAGC
Source organism: Discoglossus pictus (assembly GCA_027410445.1). Lineage (NCBI taxonomy): Eukaryota > Metazoa > Chordata > Amphibia > Anura > Alytidae > Discoglossus > Discoglossus pictus. The sequence goes on along the minus strand of CM050167.1, from coordinate 346,210,838 downwards.
AACAGTGCAAATGTACATTGTATGCTGCAGGGAAATCAAAACAGATTGTTAGCTCTTCATGATATTGATTGCTGCATATATTAATTACAAATAGGTAAAGTATATTAATTTATTATTTAATTAATTAATTAATTAGCATTAAAAAAAAATATATATATAAAAAAAAAAAGGACCGGTGGAGAGGATCGCAATGAGCCACAAAGGCATTCAGCGTGGGGCTCACAATGAGCGCCGACGGTGCTCAGAGGAGCAAAAGTACTCGAGGGGAGAGGCTCGCAGTGAGTGCCAACGGCGATTAGCGTGGCCCTTGCAATGAGCGCCAAAGGTGCTCACACCATCAAAATTACACAAGCGGAGAGGGTTGCAATGAGCGCCAAAGGCGCTCAGCGTGGGTCTCACAATGACCGCAGAGGGTGCTCAGAGGAACAAAAGTACACCAGGGGAGAGGTTCGCAATGAGCGCCAAAGGTCTTCAGCACGGGGCTTGCAATGAGCGCCGAAGGTGCTCAGACGAATAAAAACCTTAAATTGTGTGCCAAACAGCATTCCCAGCCTTACAATTTTATTGACCATCATTTCTTGACGGGCAAGTCGCTAGTAATACATAAACATGAAAGAAAATAGCACAATATAATGTTTCTTTGCATTACATAACATATTTGTATCATTATCGTTATTATACAAGAATACCCCTTTTAGAGCTTCATATGCGTTTCTGCATGCAGGAGCACTATCTGAAACAGTGCTAAATGTGGTATTCTATCGCCATATTGCTCAGACAGTGCTACGGACGAATCTGAGAGAGCTGAGCAGGGATTTAAAGGGCCAAATGATATTTGTTGCACACAAAACAACTTTACTATCACAAGGTTTAGCGCTAAGCAGGGAATTACAGGGAAAAAGACCGCTCAAAGTGGTAGCGTTAAGCGGGGTTTATCTGTATTTTGGTATGATCCTTCATGTTACCGTTGTTAAAGATACTAAAGTTAGAAGTCACATTAATTTAAAAATGTCCTTATGTCTTTTTATCTAGTCATAAAATCTATGTTAGATTCAATGACGTTTCTTGTTTTCATGATTCAGTATTCTAATATACCACATCATGTGGAATGACTGAATTCAAACTAAGTTAAATAATAAATCATTTGTGGTGTATTTTAATTATGAATACTAGTGCTTTGTAAACTTTTTTTGTGATTGTTTTTCTGTTTATGTTATTTATTCCTTTCTGTGCCTAGTAGAGGAATACCTTGTAAATACGTCAACTGTTATACAGGTTTTCACTTATTCACGGGAATGTAACACCTATTTATCCATTATATAAGCACATTTTCGTTTTTATGAGTTTTGTAACATGGGAACCAGTGGGAGATTTTGTTTGACAGATTTTTGGATTTACAAACAGTTTTCATAGTACAAAATATGTTTGTGTAATTAGGGAGTCCTGTACATACACCCCTAGCTTTGATATCAGATAAGAACCAAAAGTCCTGTCTAGTGCCCATTCTAGCTACATTGAATTGTTGGCTTAAGTACACATGAAGATTACTATATGCTTACCTCAGACATGCTTTTATTGCTAAAAATTGCACATCTAAGTGAGCTGGATTAATACATTTCTGGACTTTATAGGCAAAAAGCAGCTTATGTCTATGCAGCACATCTCATAAAACATTTTATTTTTATTAATATCTAAAAATCCCTCTAATGATTATGTTGACACAACCAGGGGGTGTTCAAACAGGCATATGATCCTACCAATCAGCATGCAGTATCAGGGGAGCAATATTAACCCACTATTTATCTGCTTTTTTTTGCTCAGCCAATCTCCTTGCAGCTTCCTTTCACATTTCTGTGATACACTACATTTCCCAGGCTGCTTTGCACCACAAACAGGAATCCAGATTTAATTGAAGAGTTTTAGCTAACCTGATTGGCCGAAACAAATCATTTTAAATTTGAGGCTAATTTAGCCTGAGTTTGGAGCTGTCAGAAATTACAAGAGATTTTGCTGACTTAATGTAAGTGTTTAAATGTTTAATTTGGGATTTTTTCCTACTTACAATGTTTGCATACAGTACTAATTCTCCTCTATCAGATGCATTCATAATCCAGCTCACTTAGATATGCCTTCCATCTTTATTGGATGACTTTGTGTAAAGTGGTACAATATTTTCACCAGATATTTGGTGAGAAAACTTGTCTGTATTTAAACTATACTTATGCAACATATTGACTTATATTTGGGTCGGTGTGGGGAAACATTTGACTGAGTAGGATCAGTTGCCAGGGTTAGCAAGTATATTAATATTATTATCCTTTATTTGTAACGCACCAATATATTCTGTAGAGCTATACAGGGGGGTAAGTACAGTCAAAAACTATTTTAAAATATCACATATATAGTTGTCAGTGTTCGTAGCGTTTGCGATGTTGTTAACGCAGTTGCGACCCTCGCGAAGCGTGGGGCTTGCAATGAGCGTCGAAGGTGATCAGTGCAAAGCAGGAAAGTTGAAGTACACAGGGAAGAGGCTCGCAATGAGCGCCTTTGGCGCTCATTCCGGGCCATGTGATTGGCGCCAAAGGCGCTCAGTGCGAAGCTTGCGATGAGCGTCGAATGTGCTTAGAGGAGCAAAAGCCTCACATTGTGTGGCAAACAGCATTGCCAGCCTTACAATTTTAATCCCATCATTATTGACAGGCAAGTAGCTAGTTGCAAAAGAAAGGATGGCCCTGTCTTTGAGATTAAAATCAAGCATACATAGTGCTGTCCCTAAAGTAAATCACAAGATTGAAAACTCGCAAAGTTAAGTATAATGTAATACTGTTGACAGTGTAAGAATGTATTATATGTAAAATAAACAAAATAAAAAAAATCAGTTCATGAGCTCTCCAGAACTGAAGAGGCCAGGCAGCAGATTTAAGGATTCTCCTGTGGGCGAGAAGAGGATAGACGTGAGAGACAAAATGAGAGAAAGAACAGAGATTGAGCGTTAGAGAAGAGAAAGAGAGAATGAAGAGAGAGAGAGCATGAAAAGAGATGAGAGAAGATTTGCTCAGAGAAGAAAAGCATGAGTCTTTAGAAGAGTTATTCAAGAAATAAAATGGGTGCTTAAAGAAAGACAGATACAGCATGGGGGATGGTTACATAGGCATTTATAAGAAATAGAAATTAAATTCTTCTCTGAAAAATTATAGTTTTATTATAATAAATATATAATGTTAATAATGGTGTTAGCTACTAAGAGTGGACATGTATATTCTCTCTCTCTCTCTCTCTCTCTCTCTCTCTCTCATATATATATATATATATATATATATATATATAATTTACAGCTAGCAAATTATACACATACCAGGATATATATAAAACCGTCAATCAGACATATTTATAAAGTTCTGTGGTGCCCTAAAAATTGGAAAATATAGAACCGTACATGGAGAGATTCATAAATAATGTTTTCATCTACAATAAAACGTCAGGGGTTGCAGTAGTGTTTAATTCAGTAAAAGCAGAAAAGTAAGAAATTTTGCACTCACAATAGCAGATAAAGTTTTATAATGGAATGGAAGGTCGAGGATCAGAGCTTTCTTTATGTGCCTGAAACTTTGCCCTCCATTGTAGGATGCAATTTTTATGTTTATGTTTTATGTTGCTTTTATTGGATTAAATAAATCTGCTGCACTATCTGCAGTTCGGTGCACTTCTTCCTTCAGAAATGAGTTATGCAGTGCACATGTAGAAATAATATTTTCTCTGTCTCTTTTCTTCATGTTGTTCGGTAAGCCAGAATGGTTGGTTTAATAGATCTACAGATCTTGGAAATATGTGAACACCTTACGATTGTTCTGTTCTTGAGCAGTACATTACTCAAACGAGTTAATTGTTGTGCTATATGATTGCGGAACGACATTACTTAGCAATAAAGAATCCAAAGTGCCATGTTACACAGGTAAAACAATTTGTTAAAGGGACATTGAAGTCAGATAGAGGGTGGAATAGTTTAGATTTTTTAAATTGGTCAAGAATTGACTTAGATATTGAGGTCAAGCAACACAAGTGGCATCAATGAGGTGTAAAGTGCAGTAATGGCAATTTTTCCCAGTAGAAATTATTACATGGTAATTATAGGGATGCACTTCACAGCCCCCTTCTATATCGCCACTTTGTTGTGGTGAAGGGACTTGTGTACCTCATTGAAGCTGTGAAATATACCATGTAGGGTTACCGAAGATGGGCAGGTCATAACAGAGAAGTCAGACAAATTGGGGTCCACTGGAGAAGGAACTGTCAATCCACTCCAGTATTTTTGGCAAACATACCATATGGATAAGCACCAGAGACATAACAATATGGCAAGATGTGCTTGGCATGTAGCGGGTTAATATGGTCACAAAGAGTCGCCATGCGCCATGACCGAACATCTGAACAATAAGAACAACATCTCAGCCACATGTGATGCTTGTATCCCCATTCCCCAGGGGGGAATTTACTGAGCATTGCATGTTGCTGAGATGTGCATCCATGTATTTAATATGCAATATTTCCTATGAGATCACACCCCTTCTCACCTTATCCCAGCCACTTGAGATACTTAGTAAATTCCCCCTATTTTTAGTTATAGCTTGTGCAGCCGAATGTAGTCCTTTCTCCTCCCCCCCAAAAAGGCATAGACACTGTACAGATAATAAAGTTTATACTGATTATATTTTCGCTTTATTGTTATCTAAATGTACTATCACACAGAGAAATGGTGTAGTTGTAAACTGAGTTGTATATAAAATAGCAATTGAGCAATATTTTTTTTCAGTTAAAAAGCATTTTAAAACATTATAATAACCATAATTTTATTGTACCACAACTGTACAGTTTATCTCACTTTTATCTTATAAATTAAAAAAATAGTTAATACAAAAAGTTATGTGACAGGAATTAAACTAACTGTCTACTCAGTTAATCAAGAAGTATAAACAAACAAAAATATTGTTCCAGGTGCCTAACACCACTATAACTAGTCAAACAATAATAAAACTGGAATCTTTATTGACACCTCAGAAGAAACAACGCCAAATTAAAAACACATACAGGAGTTCAAAAGTACTTCTACCAATCATAGGCGGAATATGTAACCCACCCAGTAGCTACCACAATAGTCCCATTTAGATGAGTCTGTGTTTGTGGGCTTCAAATCCTGCCAGAATCTGGCATTCACTTCCTATAGACTGTGCCTTTAAAAAAGCTGCACGCAATAGCAGTGAAATGGGCATCAGGCTTTATTGAGATCTAGGGATTTAGTAATACTTAGTGCTAGGACATAAACTCAAATAATAAAGTTCTGTGAGGTTCCTGCAAGGGCAGCCCAAGGACATGTATTTCTTATAAAGGTCTGTTAACTAGGGCAATTACAACTTGTATGGTCAAATAGACAATTATTTACTTCTATTTAGAAGCTTTCGCCACATTAGGCTACCACCCTATTTCAAATAACAGTGCCTGAAGTAAAAGTAGTGAAGGAATAGAAAGATCTCCCTCATGTGTATGGCTCGATGTGATGTCACTGTGGCAGCAGTGGAGAAGTGATTTATTTGTTAAAACTTCTGCTAAACTAACAGTTTACAAGTTAAAAGTATTCGAAGTTAGTGGTAGAAGCATCCTTCTCATCTGCCTCTGGATTAAATAGAAATAGTCCTCTCATTTTTATGGCCAGAAGTGAAGTGACTGTGGCAGCAGTGGAGGAATATAAATACTCCCCCCATTTTTATGACTAGAAGTTAATCTATACTGGTAGCTATTGGTTGTGTTCCCTGTTCAGCCTATGATTGGTAGAAGTACTTTTGAACTCCTGTATGTGTTTTTAATTTAGCATTGTTTTTTTCTCAAGTGTCAATAAAGATTACAGTTTTATTGTTGGTTGAATACTCAGTTAGTCACTTGACTGTGTCCATCTTTACATGCAAATAAAACAAACAATATAACTATCATAGAGCTAATATTGAAAATACAGCACTTTCCTACTGGCTACTTTACCCATATTTTTCCCTTATATGATTTCTAGTTTTATCTTGTAAAGAAAATAAAGTTACTATTAAAAAGGATACGTCAGGATTGAAATCCACATTTACCATTTCACAATTAAGTCAAATAATAACTAGCCTATATCTATGCATTGTTTACAGACGGTGAAAAAGAACAGTATATCTAATATATAGCTAATATTTGACATGTAACGGTTCCTTCCACAGCCTGCACATCTGGTTTTAATTAGTAGCTCATTAATCGTTCATTCTGTATTGTACCTATACAGAGGCAGATGAGAAGCAGCTGCAAACACTAACTTCGAATACTTTTAACTCTGTTTGTTTAGCAGAAGTTTTTAAAAATAAATCACTTTTCCACATGCTTTTCGACCCTATATGTGATGGTGCAGTGCACATATATGTTGTCTTTGGTGTTTCTTTAAAATGGACTAAAGTAGTATTGTAAAATAATACTAAAATATATTCTTATATCGTATGTATCAGTTTTGTTTGTTAATCATAGCATTGCATAATATGGATAATATTCATATTGTTTGTTGTGTTTTGTGTGTGCTGTTACCTGGTTTCATTGTCTGTGTAGCTTTGCATTGCGGAAATATTCAGTAAAAAGAACTTAAAAAAAGCAAAAATGTTACCAATATTCCTATAAAGAACTATTGGACGGTTCTGCATTTGATTTACTAAGAAATAATTGCTTTACTTAGGAAATGTAGTATCCCTCACCCATGTGCATTAGATAATATAGAGAGTGCAGCATACAGTACAAGCAGTGCCAAGTCTTACCTGCAAGCAGAAGCCTACTACCCCCTTGAAGCTCTGTGAGCAGCATACAACACCAGCAGGTATGGAGAAGATTTTGGAAGTTGCACCATCTCTCGAGCCAATTTCTTTATTAATATTACTACTGTATGCATGTTATTATATCTGGGGATATAGATTTATTTCTACTATAATAGTTGTGAGCATGCGAGTTGTTGCTAATGCTTGCGGGCTCGCGCAGTCACGAGGGCCGCAGCGCTTCTTGCCAGCAACTGCGGACCTAGCAAAAAAGTACGAGACACGTTAAGACCAATTACGACCTCGCAAAAATCGTCCGCAAGCCGCGCACATAAAAAAATTAAAAACACAATAAATACACACAACAAACATATTAAAAGCTTACCCACAGCTCGGTGGTGCACCCAGGACCTCTGCAAGTAAAGTTACACCTCGATTTAAGTCCAAATTTAGGAGTTTAAACACCCGAAAATCACCTAAGCAAGAGAAAAAATGGCCGCCGAACAAAACGAAAACGAGGCTATAGGACTCTAAACACACAAAACACTACCATAAACACGCAAAACACCACGAAACAGCTACGGATATTCCACCACAGCCGCATACCACACATTAGCCGCCATTTTAGAACAATAACTTATACAATGCGGAAGTACACAGCTACACTAACGGATTTGCCTCGCGCACGCCCACTATTACACTCCACACATTCATCACGCTTACACAGCAGCTCCACAGGACTAATGCTGCAGCAACATCAAAACAGATTGCCAGCTCTTCAACAGAATGCTTCCTCCATATATTACATGAAAATAGGTAAAGTATATTACTTTATTAATGTATTATTTATTTTATTATTATACACCAAACAGCATTAGCTCACTTACAATTTCATTGCCGTCATTTTTTGACGGGCAATTCGCTAGTTTCTACTATATTTTTAAACCCACACAACTGTTTGCTATGTCCTGCCTGGCTCCCCTCACCCCCATCATTCTCCCACTACTGGCTTGCATAATCTCCTCCTACTCACAGGTCTCATGTCTTTCATGTCTCCTAAGTTATCTGTCTCATTCTCATTCCTCTCTCTTCCAGTTCTTTCTGTCCCTCACACCATGTTTTCCATTTTCTCGCAGTGCCAAGTCTTACCCGCAGAGGCCTACTACCTCTGTGAAGCCGTGAGTGCTCCTCTCCCACCCGCCCCTATTCAGATTTCATTTATAGAACCATGCAATCACCTGACTTTCCTACTTTCAGATTACATTTCTCAACACAAGGGGTCAGACAACATATTACATACTAGAGCCTATCATCTCAGATCCCGCCAACTAATTAATAATCTAACTTTCACTTTCTTCCTGACCCTTCTTATTCCATATCTGCTACTCTTCCCCAGTTATCTGCCTCTTTCATCCCCTTTAGATTGTAAGTAGCGAGTTTCCAGTCTTGTAGGGTGCTTTGGAAAAAAGCACTTTCTACAAAAATTCTAAACTCAAAACAGGGCATTTTGTGATTTTATTAATATTGTATTTTCCATGTTCTTATCCCCTGTACAGCGCTACAGAATATATTGGCGCGATACAAATAAAAGTTATAATAATAATAATAATAATAATAATAATAATAATAATAATATTCACATGGTTTGTTGTGTTTTGTATGTGCTGTTACCTGGTTTATAGTATCTCTCATCCTTGCTCATTGCTAATTTGCATTCTTTCAGCTAATACATTTAATCAAATTGTCTTGCATTGCTGTACGTGTAGTAAAACAGTACTATATGCCCCATAATGATGTGTGTGAATTGTTATTTTAGAAATACTAATCTAATTAAAAACGTAAAGGATGAAACATCAAAGTGAAACTGCTATATAAGGGGGAAATGATTTAGATACATTATAGATACTGATATTGAAGGAGCAGAGACTCTTGAGAAATTATACTCTAAAGGAGATACCTGGGCAACTAATACAGAAGGAATGGAGGAGGTATGTAATCCATAGCATTTTGGAGGAAATAGTTATGCATCATGGTGAAGGACAACAGTAAAGTTAGTATCTCTAAGCTGTATGCTATGTGTAGATGACTTCATGTTCTTCCTCATCAATAAACCAAAGACATTAAAGTTATATAAAAGTTTCCTGAACTCTAAATTAATCTAATAGAGGGGAATTAGTAGTTTATGCAAATATTTTTTGCATGAAAAAACTCCCAAAATAAACATTAATAAACTTACCCTAACATTTGCAAGTTTCTTCAGTTTTCTGACAGTTGATTTTTGTGAATGAATGCCCCTGCAAATCCAAGCTAAATTAGCTTAAAATTCATAATTCGTTTTGGTCAATCACAGGCAGCTATACCATTGTTGCAATGTCTGGGAAGTCATTTTCTCCACCACAAGGATGCAAGGGTAGCGCAGGCAGTGCTGCTCTAAATGTATGCACTGTTTCTGCTGTTGGCATGAAGGCTTGTATAGGGTTAAAAAACATACCTGGATGCAGTGTTTCTATTGGTTGGTTGGTACCAGGTGCCTATGTAAGCAGCTCAGTGGTTGTGGATAAATTGTGGACATTTTTAAATAAAATAAATCTATTATGTGTATAGAATGAATCAATGTAATGTGTGTTTCTGATATAAGCAGTATGTGTTAAATTGTTGTTGTTATTGTATCGACTCTCTGTAAACCTATGGACCTCAGGACGCCAGGCACAATAGTTGTCGTGCTTATCCATAAGGTTTTCTTGGGTTGCCAGTTCCTTCTCCAGTGGACCACGATTTCTCTGACATCTCTGCTATGACCTGCCCATCTTGGGTGACCCTACATTGTATAGCTCATGGCTTCATTGAGGTGCACAAGCCCCTTCACCACAAGGTAGTGATCCAAAAGGGATATGTTAGATTAGAAAAAGTGCAAAACAGGAAAATTCCCATATACCTTTAATCCAACTGAGAGACCTGTAAATATGGAAGGAGGACACACTTCTGCTACATCTCCTTGTGCAAATATTTGAAGGTGGATTTTTTTTTTACTTTGTGTACTTTGATACATTTGCTTTCAATGCAATCCGTCTAATTACATGAAATAAACAACCGATAAAGATGTGTTAAACTGGCGTCTGTGTAGCTTCCAGATTCCAGGTTAAAGGTTGCAGTTTATCCTTATCTCAGTGTGGTCCAGTAGTTTGTTTATTTAAGCTCAAGTTTTTACATTTCAGAAGTGGGAGGACATGAGAACACATACATTTGCAATCATTTTACTATATATATATATATATATATATATATATATATATATATATATATATATATATATATGGTATATATATATATATTTTTTTATTATTTTTTTTTTTTTTATGATTTTAACTTTTCAGAAATTTTACTAGTTTGTTTCATTATTGTTCTATTTTGTTTTCTCTTGTGCTTAATTCATGCTATTTCCATAGCTACACTTCTGCAATTTATCAAATAACCCCCTATGGTTACTATTTTCAGACCTGCAAAAGTGGCAGTTACACACGTAAATATGTCATTGGCTGGTTAGCACTTCTGTGCTTTTCTTTTGCAAGAACAATAATTTGAGTTGCCTGGGCCGTGATATTGACTATTCAGCTCCGAGCCAAGGCAAACAATTATCCCATGTAGTGCACTTAAAAGAGAAAAAAAAACAATATTTGTATTCATCCAGTAAGTAAAACTAAGCTTGGAAATACGATCTGGGGGAAGTATATAATTTTATTCTGAAAACCTTGAACAGGCTGTACTTTAGTATTTACCAAAGAAAATGAATAATATCACAGCCAAGTATTTTTAACCCTATCTGTAACTTGAATAACTACTTTTGATGAGTTATATCTCAAACATGGGTTCCCTGGTGGTCCAGTGGTTCGGATTTGGTGCTTTCACTACTGAGACCTGGGTTTGATTACAGTCAGGAAACCAAGCGGTCACACCACCCTGAAGCCATGCCTGGTCAGTACTTGGATCGGAGAACACCTAGGAATACCAGGAGCTGGATGATGTGGCCCACTGGAGAAGGAACTGGCAACCCACTGCAATATCTCTACCAAGTGGATCAGCATGGTGTCTTACGATCCACAAGGTCACAGAGAATCAGACAAAACAACAAAATCTCACACGTGTTTTTATCCTGTTTAGTGACCTAGACAGCTGGGCAAGTTTTACTATCTGTTTATCTTAAAACATAATCAATATATAAAAAGTAATACAATTCTTATTATAATTTTTTTGTTGTTGTATTCTTTGGATAATTTTCTTGTTTAGCATTACACATTTACAGACATGAATATAGATCTGAACTTTCTTTTCTTGCTCTGATACCTAATACCCTACAGGTGTTAGAATTATTATTGTGATATGAGAATACCGACTAACCAAATACTCAATCTTTTTATATATATTTTTATTTTTATTTTCTCTATTCTTCTATTTGAAAGCAGCATTCATTTGTATTGTGTTGTAGTTAACACTTTATTTAAAAAATATATATTTTAAGTCTCCATTCATCTCAAACTACAAAGTCGTTAATGCACCATATATTAATACAATGATTATATCTTTTCTTTTGCAGTATTTTGGGAGCTTGCTAGTAATTTTCTGCATTGAGCTGGCATGTGGTGTCTGGACGTATGAGCAGGAAATGACGGTACGTGAGAACGCATAAAGTATACAAGGATGAGTAGAAATCTGTTGTCATTTGCAAGTCACTCTTTTACTAAAGGCTACCGGAGTCTTATACGTTTGAAGACCCTCAAAAGTCAAAACTGTATCAGTGATAAATATACTGTGCCTAAAATGGGCAATTCCTGACATGTTTGTATTTCAACATAGTAAATAAATAGTACATTTCTGATCACATTTGAATGTCTAATATAAGTAAAAAATGTTTAGAAGCTGAAAAATGTGTAACCGCTTTATTATTTGCTTTTTATTGCTACACAATCACTGTATATTAAGTAATGTGAGTACACAGACAAATAAATGTAATTGCTAATTGTAGCTGTACTTTGGTTGGTTAGACCTGTTGGTTCAATAAGATCACATGGCTCAGAATTCTAAGTGTTAGTAACAGAAGTCTATCACCATTTTTATTTGTATTTTACAGAGCGAATGCGCAACTCACAATTTATATATATATATGTATATATATATATATGTATATATATATATATATACAGTGGATATAAAAAGTCTACACACCCCAGTTAAAATGTCAGGTTTCTGTGCTGAAAAAAATGAGACAAAGATAAATCATTTCACATCTTTTTCCACCTTTAATGTGACCTATAAACTGTACAACTCAATCGAAAAACAAACTGAAATCTTTTAGGTGGAGGGAAGAATAGTATAAAATAAAATAGTATGGTAGCATAAGTATGCACACCCTTAAACTAATACTTTGTTGAAGCACCTTTTGATTTTATTACAGCACTCAGTCTTTTTGGGTATGAGTCTATCAGCATGGCACATTTTGACTTGGCAAGATTTGCCCACTCTTCTTTGCAAAAACACTCCAAATCTGTCAGATTGCGAGGGCATCTCTTGTGCACAGCCCTCTTCAGATCACCCCACAGATTTTCAATCGGATTCAGGTCTGGGCTCTGGCTGGGCCATTCTAAAACTTTAATCTTCTTCTGGTGAAGCCATTCCTTTGTTGATTTGGACAAGTAGGAACTGGCAACCCCCTCCAGTATCTTTGCCAAGAAAACCTTAAAGATAGAGCACAACCAGAGACATAACAATAGATGTGCCTGGAGTGCTGCGGCCCATAGGGTCATGGAGAGTTGTACACCCTGAACGGATATATATAGGAGCTGGAGTTTAGGTATTTTAATCATAATTTACATGAAAATGGAAAAGATTCTCTAGCTCTCCTAATGAATTTATCTCATGAGATTAAAGGGACAACCACTTGTTTTGCAATGCGGCTGGGAGACAGCCTCTGACTAGTAAATCCCGTACCAATAGAAACACTGTGTGTAGGTAGATCTATGTATGAACTATTTGGAAGGTTTCAGTGAGTAAAACCAGAGCTTTTAAGCACTTGTTAATAAAATTAGGTTTGTTTATGAAAATAAACACTTGGTTTATTTTAATATTTCAAACTGGAACCTCCCATATCCGTTTAACTATACCTAGTGCTGGATCTACCTTTTTGGAGCCCCTGGGCAGTGAAGTGGAGGAGCCCCTGTGAGTGCGTGCACAAGGTATACACGCACGCATTTTTCCCATTTCTGTGCATGTATATTGTGCTCTTGCTGTGTGAGCAAATCACAGAGAATTCCCCAACAGAAATTTTTACAACATAACTACTCATACACACGCCGAGCTATTACATGTTTATTAAATGCATTTGATTGAGTAAATATGCACAATTATTATCAATAGTATTATTACAGTCTCTAAACACATTACAGAAAGTAGAGAGCCCTTTCTTTGAGTTTAAAATCTTACATACATGATGATTTTTCTTCTCAATGGACCGTATAAGATTGAAGACTCTAAAACTTACAATATAAAGAGATAAATAAAACAAAATGTGAAGTAATAAAAGGAAGAAACAAGAGCTTGGCAATGAAAACAGAAATTATTTGAAAAAAATTGAGTCTAACTATGAGCAAAAGTAATTAAGTTATCACAAAAAAAATCATACAGCTAGTTTTTAATTAGATAAAATAAGTTTTGATGCCTCTGCTGGGCCCTGGGAAATCCATGATACACATATCTGTGTATATATATATATATATATATAATTCTTAAGTCTACCGCACTCCCAGTTTAATGTTTCACCAGCCGCCACTGGGTTCCCTACTTATATACAGTATGTCATCTTATTCAGTCAGGATCACTTTTACTCATACAATCTAAACATATTAGACCAGGGCCTCTTAATATTATAGCAGCATTCACTAAGGGCCCACTATAATTATAGTACAAATATATACATAATCAGCTAGTCTCCCCTACAATCAAATAAATATGTACATATTTACATATTTGTTAATGTTGTTTGTTGTTTAGTCATTCACTCTATGGACCACAGCATGCCAGGCGCATCTCTCTGAGCTCCATCAAGTTGATGTTCCTCATCAGTGACCTCATCTATCCATCTCCACCTCTATCGTCCCCTTCTTCTTGTGCCTTCAATCTTTCCCAGCATCAGAGTCTTTTCTAGGGAATACTGCCGACTCATAATATGGCCAAAATATTTGCGCTTCCGCCTCATGAACTTACCTTCTAGTGAACAGTTTGTTTTCCCTGAAGTATTGATTTATTGGATCTTCTTGCAGCCCAAGGGACTCTAAGCAGTCTTCTCCAACACCACAAGGCAAAAGCGTAAATTCTACAGCGCTCAGACTTCTTTATGGTCCAGCTCTCTCATCTGTATGTTACTACTGGTAATACCATAGTTCCAACTATGCAGACCTTTGTTGCTACTTTAATATCTTTACTTTTTACTAGCTTGTCCAAGCTTGCCAGAGCTTTCCTCCACAGAAGCAAACGTCTTTTAATTTCATGACTACAGTCACCATCTGTAGAGATCTTGGATCCAAGGAAAAATAAAATCTGTCACTCCACTTCTTCCCCGTCTATTTGCCAGGAAGTGAGATTGTCGTTTGCCGTGATATTTGTCTTTTTTAAAGTTGAGCAGCACTTTCTTCTTTTATCTTCATCACTAAGTCCTTTGGTTCCACCTCACTTGCAGCCATCGGAGTAGTATCATCGGCATATCTGAGGTTGTTGATATTCCTTCCAGCAATATTGATTCCGGCTTTGGATTGCCTATAAGTTGAATAAATAAGGTAACAATATACAACCTTGCTGCACTCCTTTTCCGATCTTGATCCATTCTGTTGTCCCATGTTTGGTTCTGACATGGCTTCTTGGTCCTGCAGCCTTATTATCAGTAAGACATCCTAGGGCCCATCTCACTGAGCTCTCCAAGATGTCTGGCTCCAGCTCATTGGGCAACTTATTGAAGTAATCACTGCTGTTAAGATCCTTCCTGTAGAGATCTTCAGTGTATTCCTGCCACCTCTTCTTTATCTGATCTTCTTCTGTTAAGTCCCTACACTTTTTGTCTTTTATTATGCCCACTTTGGCATGAAAGGTGCCTTTTAGGTTCCCAATTTTCTTGAAGAGATCTCTTGATTTACCCCTGTTATCTTCTTCAATCGCTTTACATCGCTCATTGTAAAATGTCTCCTTGTCTCTTCTTGCTATCCTCTGGAATTCTGCATTCCGTTGGACAAATCTTTTCTTATCTCCACTCCCTTTTGCTTTCCTTCTTTCCTGGGCTACTTTCAAAGCCTCATCATACAGCCAGTGTGACTTTTTACTTTTCTTTCTTTTAGGGATATTATACTCTCTATAGAGTCAGCAAAAACATGACCTGGAGCTGACTGCAGCTCAGACCAAGTGCTTCTTATTGCAAAGTTGAAAATTAAACTGATGAAAAGAGGGAAAACCATCAGTCCAAGTAGATACAAAATAAATAATATCCCTTGTGAATATGCAGTGGAAGGAAATAATAGATTTAAGGGATTAGACATATAAGATAGAATGCCTGAAGAACTTTGGACCAAAGTTTGCAACATTTTCCAGGAAACATTTTCATATTTAGGTCCCCTCTAATACCATATATGTACATATATTTAGCCAGGGGCCCCTATAGTTATATAAATGTATAAATATTCAGAGGGGGTCACGGGGATACATCATAGTAATACAGTATATAAATATTTAGTCAATGTCTCATACAAACAAACACATATTCCGCCAAGGTCTCCTATAGACATATTTGGGACATAAGCCAGGGACCATTCTAATATAAATATTCAACCACAATTGTGAATTATTATATTAATGTATACATATTTAGGTAGGTTTACCAATCATCATATGAATGTATACATATTCAGCAATGCACACCACATAATTATAAACACATACATATTTAATCAGGGTCATCTATAATCATAATTCCTCCAGGGTGTCCTATTATAACATTCTAAATATGTATTAAGCCAGGGCTCCCTAAACTCATATACATTTACATATATTCACAAGGGGTTAACCATAATTATAATATAAACATATAAATATTTAACCAACTTCACCTATAAGCATAAAAATGTATGTCTATGCAGCCAGGGTCACTGATAATTATAATACAAATACATAAATATTTAGCCAAGATCAACTACTATAATTAAACAAATGTACAAATATTGAGGAAGGGTCACCTATAATTAGCATAACAATATATAAATGGACAGTCAGGGTCTCCTAATATTGTAATATAAATACATAAATAAATATTAAGGAACGAGTAACTATAATCATATAAATTGCCATTCAGACAGAATACCTAGAATCAACTAAATAACCTGCCTCCAAGAATAAATACTAATGAGGAGCTTCTTTCTACCAGTCTTTCCTTACAAAAAAAACATTATATAAAAGTACTTATGCTGCCTTTGTTCAGCTGATGCACGCTCTGCCCTTTCTCTACACTCATCAGGAAATGCATGAGATGAAGGAGGGAAGGAACAGTTCACACTCTACACTCTAGTTCCAGTCTTTGAGCTGCAAAAAAGTATTTCTTAAGTGTTTTTAAGCTGAGAAACTGGCATCCATCACAGGGAAGAGCCTCTACACGGCTGCATAGAATGCCTAATGGATAATCCGGCCATGACTATACCTTACAATGAGTGCGTAAGTGTGTGTGGGGCTAAGCATGAAGAGTATGTTGAGTTTATATAAATTTTGAATAATTTAACAAATAAAAGTCTCTAACTATTATTATTTTTACACCTGGGCATGCTCTATCATTTCTCACTGCAAGAGATAATTAATCATGTAAAATACAATCATTAGGAGAGGGGGAGTATTTTCAGGTAGCGTATCCTGAAATACCTTGCTTTCAACCAGTTGTAATTATATTTATTAATATACATATATCACTTTAAAACCAAATACATTTTAGCATGATCCGTTATCTGGTAACTTTATCGGACGCAAACAGAATACAATAAATATATTATAAACATAGCATGATCATTTATAAAATCAGAACAATTTATCTGATGATTTTAATTAGCAGGTGATTTGTTTGTTTACACATCAAATATATAACAATGTAACTTTATTTTTTATCTGTCCTCTGTTGATTGTAACCTGATTAATAGACTGCAAGTCAATTTCCAGCCTGATTTGTGCCATCTCTAGTGCCAAGTAAAACAGATTTTGCTTACTTTGTTACTCAGACACTGCCGATTAAATGACATCTGGAAACAGAAACAAAAATGTTATTTAATGTGGTGTAGAAAGGACATTGGATTATTTTCTTCCCAAGTGACAAGAATTCACAGGTCTGAACTGATAATATAAATCTGTGTGGTATTAATTCATGTTTGGCAGGGAAAGTTAGATCGATGGAAGGCTGGCAGGTGTTTAACTCAGGGGCAAAACGTCTACCAAGCCAGCACTGATGCAAAGCTTCTGCTTGTAGTATAAATGGGCAAGGACAGAAACAAATACATATAATTGCAATTAATGGTTTTAAAAAATTGAGAAGAAGTGTTAGATAATTAAGCTGGAAAGTTAGGTATTTTAAACATAAATTATCTGAAAAAATCCTGCCTCTGTGTGTGTGTGTGCGTCACTCGTCGTCAGTCGTATCCTACTCTCTGTGACACCATGCTGATCCACTTGGTATTCATGGCAGAGATACTGGAGTGGGTTGCGAGTTCCTTCTCCATTCAGCTCCTGGTATTCCTAGGTGGTCTTCCATTCAAGTACTAACCGGGCCCAACCCTTCTTGGCTTCATGTAGTGTGACCTCCTGGTTCCTTGACTGGAATCGAACCCAGGTTGAAAGCACTGAGGTCCACCAGGGAACCCTCTCTGTAAGCTCATTTAAATAACTGTCATAGTGGGTCAGGTAGAAGAGCGTGCCCAGGTGGTTATGTTTCATGGATTATGAATGCATCTGATAGAGGAGTGTATGGAAACATTTTTTTTGCATGAAAAAAACACCAAAATAAACATTATTAAACTTACCCTAAAGTTTGGTAATTATCTTTAGTTTGCTAGCAGTTGATTTTGAGAGTTAACAGCCCTTAAAACCCCAGTTAAAATTAGCATACAATTCATAATTTGTTTTGTCCCATCACAGACAGCTATAACATTGTTTCAATCTCTGAAGTTAGTTTGTGCAGCAAAGCATAATGGAATATGTAGTCTTATTTTTCCCCTGCACAAAGAAACAAGGAGGAGCTTAGACATTGCCCTGTGGATTTCTGCATTGTGCTACTGTTGGCTTAATGGTTAGTATAGGCTTAAAACTTTAATTCAGGGTTTCTATTGGTTAGTACTAGGTGCCTATGTAGGCAGTTCTGGAGGTATGGAAATCTATTTGTTTTAAATAAAATAAATCTTTGTAGGTGTTAGATTAGAAAAAGGTAAAAACATTGAAACTTAGACCTTTTAAGACAGTTGTTACCTCAAAATCATATTGCTTTTTTAAGCCATTCTTAAAGAGTATGAACAGCTCACTGTGCATTGTACTAGATGTTGCTTTCTAGTAACCGTTATGTGCTAATTATGACCACACTCTACTTGTTTGTTTCTGGGGAGACAAAAACAATGTTCCCCAGTTATATCATGTAGGTTTATCCCTCTCCTATCCTTTTCAGGCACTTTAAGATACTAATTTGCACAAGAAAATGTACTTTACCATTAAGGAGCAGCACAAACAGTGTTGAATACCTTACAATTTATTTACTGTAGAGAAAAACTACTGAAGTAATGTATAGACAATTTGAAAATGAAAAGCAGTATTCCCAATCAGAACTGCTTATATCAACCTACCTGTGTCTATCAGAAGGAGTGACCAGCTCTTCATCGAATCTGGACTAAAACAAAAGGCTGACCAGTCAGACTCTGGTTCAGACTGAGCATGCTCAGTAAAGGGGTGGAACTATCATGACATATGCACTGTCATTGGGCAGGGCCTAGCAGAGTACAATACAGCTGTTAACACTGTGCAGGTCATGGGGCGGGTCTATTTGTGTCAAAGGGCAGGGCCAGTGCTTCCAAGCTCCATGATGGTCCAGCCCCAGGCAGCACTGGCCATACTCCTCTGACAAGGTAACAGAACAAGCAGCTCTGCTTGAGGAAAAAACAGACAATTTAAAAAGTATTGAAAAATATTAACCTTTATTTATTTTAAACTGTGCACTGTTTTAATAGTATATGTCCAGTAAACAAACATATGAACATTACTTGTAAATGCACTACAGTAATCCTCTAATGATTTTATGTAAACATTTTTTAGATACTTTATACTTAAAATACCAAACGTTCAAGCTTAATTATCTAACTCAGTTTTTTTTTTATTATCAACCACTTACAATCAGATTTGTTTATATGTGTACATTTTATTTCTGCAGTAGGCTAAATCTTTGCTGTGTCATTTTAATTCCATTTTAGTATATGTGCACATACACATTCACAGACAATGCAGAGTTCCCATGTTTCTCTGTACATTATAGGTGTGCCCTGTTTGCTGTTTTTGAGACTGTGCTAAGAGTAAATGAGGACATCACTTGCCATTCTTGTAAAACCAATTACTGCAAGGAAAAAGACATTAGTTAGCTGAACATTCTGTTGAAAATCCTTCGTACAGCAGAAAACTTGTTTGTGAAGCACTCTTGCTGGAATAAATAATGTAGAGGAAAATAAATGCCACTTTATTAAAATAAATAAAAGGCAAAAATCCAGGCTTTTAGGTGCTCACTGCATCCGAAAGGTATATTTGCGTTCTTTGTTAATAACACTGGTGGAAGAGATCTAATGATACAGTGCCTTGCAAAAGTATTCACCCCCTTGGCATTTTTCGTGTTTTGTTGCCTCACAACCTGGAATTAACATGGATTGTTTGAGGATTTGCATCATTTAATTAACAGAACATGGGCACAACTTTGAAGATGTTTTTTTATTTTTTTTATTGTGAAGCCAACAACAAATAGGACAAAATAATAGAAAAAGTCAATGTGCATAACTATTCACCCCCCTAAAGTCCAGAGCCACATTTTGCGACAATCACAGCTCCAAGTTGCTTTGGATAAGTCTCTATTAGCTTTGCGCATCTTACCACTGGGATTTTTCTCTATTCCTCCTTGAAAAACTGCTCCAGCTCCTTCAAGTTGGATGGTTTGCGCTTGTGAACAGCAATCTTTAAGTCTGACCACAGATTTTCTATTGGATTGAGGTCTGTGCTTTGACTAGGCCATTCCAACACACTTACATGTTTCCCCTTAAACCAGGGGGAGAGTGTTTGGGGGCATTGTCCTGCTGGAAGGCGAACCTCCGTCCTAGCCTGAAATCACGCACAGTGTGGTACAGGTTTTGGATAAGAATGTCCCTGTATTTAGCACCATCCATCTTTCCCTCAACTCTGACCATTTTCCCAGTCCCGGCTGCTGAAAAACATGCCCACAGCCTGATGCTGCCACCACCATGTTTCACTGTGAGGATGGTGTTCTTTGGGTATGTGATGTGTTGGGTTTGTGCCAGACATAGTGGTTTTGTTTTGATGGCTGAAAAGTAAAATTTTCATCTCATCAGACCATAGCATCTTCCTCCATACATTTTGGGAGTCTCCCACATGCCTTTTTAAAAACTCAAAACATGCCATTTTATTTTTTGCTGAAAGTAATGGCTTTCTTCTGGCCACTCTGCAACTCTTTCACCATTCTGCAGCTCCTCCAGGGTTACCTTAGGTCTCTGTGCTGCCTCTCTGGTTAATGCCTTCCTTGCCCGGTCTGTGAGTTTTGGTGGGCGGCCGTCTCTTGGCAGGTTTGCTGTTGTGCCATGTTCTTTCCATTTGGTTATGATAGATTTGATGGTGCTCCTGGGGATCATCAAAGATTTGGATATTTGTTTATAACTTAGCCCTGTCTTTTACTTCTCAACAACATTGTCCCTTACTTTTTTGGAGAGTTCCTTGGTCTTCATGGCAGTGTTTGGTTAGTAGTGTCTCTTGCTTAGGTGTTGCAGTCTCTTGGGCCTTTCAAAAATGGTGTGTGTAATGACAGATCATGTGACACACAGGTGGACATCATTCACTAATTATGTGACTTCTGAAGGTAATTGGTTGCACCAGAGCTTTTTATGGGCTTCATAACAAAGTCGGTGAATACGTACGCACATGCCAATTTTCTGTTTTCTATTTCTTAATAAATAGTTTTTTACTTTTTTTAAGGCTAAAAAGGGCCCCCTCGGTTTATACTCGAGTCACTCCCCCTAGTGTCTCTCTAACCCACCCCGTGTCTCTCTACCCCCCCCCCCCGTGTCTCTCTAACCACCCATGTCTCTCTACCCCCTATGTCTCTTTCCCTCCCCCCTCCTCATCCTCAACCCCTCTCCTCCTCATCAACCCCCTCCTCAACCCCCTCCTCACTTTTTCCAATCTAAATACCTCCCCCTCTCTGGCCTCTGCTCCGTCTTGACCCCGGCGCGCATGTGACGTCACATGCGCGCCTCGTCATTAGCATATAGCGGGGTCCAGGAAAAGAAGCAGGTAAGAGAGGGGGAGGTATTTAGAGGGGAGAAAGTGAGGAGGGGGTTGAGGAGGGGGTTGATGAGGAGGAGGGGTGTTGAGGTTGTGGGGGTGAGGAGGGGGATGAGGATGGGGGTTGAGGATGAGGATAGGGGGGTTGAGGATAGGGGGTTGAGGAGGGGGTTGATGAGGAGGAGGGAGGTTGAGGTTGAGGAGGGGGGTTGAGGTTGAGGGGGGTAAGGAGGGGGTTGATGAGGAGGAGGGAGGTTGAGGAGGCGGGTTGAGGTTGAGGGGGGTGAGGAGGGGGATGAGGATGGGGGGTTGAGGATGAGGATGGGGGGTTGAGGATGGGGGTTGAGGATGGGGGTTGAGGAAGGGGGGGATGAGGAGGAGGGGGGTTGAGGTTGAGGGGGGGTGAGGAGGGGATTGATGAGGAGGAGGGAGGTTGAGGTTGAGGAGGGGGGTTGAGGTAAACGGGGGGGTGAGGAGGGGGATGAGGATGGGGGGCTGAGGAGGGAGGGTTGAGGATGGGGGTTGAGGATGGGGGGTTGAGGAGGGGGGTTGAGGTTGAGGGGGGGGTGAGGAGGGGTTGAGGATGGGGGGTTGAGGATGAGGATGGGGGTTGAGGGGGGAGGATGAGGATGGGGGGTTGAGGGGGGAGGATGAGGATGGGGGGGTTGAGGAGTGAGGTTAAGGAGGGAGGATGAGGAGGGGGTTGAGGATGAGGAGGGGGTTGAGGATAAGGAGGGAGGTTGAGGATGAGGAGGGAGGTTGAGGATGAGGAGTGGGGTTGAGGAGGGAGGTTGAGAATTAGGAGGGGGGTTGAGGAGGGTGATAAGGGAGGGGGGAAGAGACACAGGGAATGGAGAGGGGAGAAGAGACACGGGAGAGAGAGGGGGATACAGGGGGCAGCACATTTCCCACCCTCGGCTTATACTCAAGTCACTCATTTTACCCAGTATTTTGTGGTAAAATGGGTGCCTCAGCTTATACTCGGGTCGGCTTATACTCAAGTATATACGGTATATATTTATCTTATTTCAATTCACCAACTTAGACTATTGTGTTCTGATCCATCACATAAAATTCAGATTAACAGAATATTGAATTTAAGGCTGTAATGTAACAAAATAGGTAAAAAGTCAAGGGGGAGGAATACTTTTGCAAGGCACTGCACATGTCTTATTATTGTCCTATATGGGTTCCTGGTCGTCATGTGGTCAGGATTCGGTACTTTCACTGCCACGACCGGGGTTAGATTACAGTCAGGGAACCAAGAGGTCACACCACCGTGAAGCCAAGAAGGGTTGTCATGGTCAGTACTTGGAAGACCATCTAGGAATACCAGGAGCTGTATGCTGTGGCCCACTGGAGACGGAACTGGCAAACCACTCTAGTATCTCGACCATGAATACCAAGTGGATCAGCATTCATGTTGCAGTCCAAGAGGTCACAGAGAATCGGACACGACTGAGCGACACAAACACACATTGTCCTATTCTAATTTCATTCCTGATTTTGGAGGCGGCTTTGAATGTAGCTTAAATTTGCACTATGGAAGAGTGACAAGTGGAATTCCAGCGCTAATGAAAAGCTCATTAGTTTAGAACAAACTCCACAAACTCCAGACGTGGACTTCTTGATCACTGTGAGTTCAGTTACACCTCACTGATGAGGCCCAATGGAGGCCAAAACATACGTCTGGGGTTTGCTTTTTCTTCTGATCAGGGTAGAATTGCCTGCTATTTTGTGGCTGTACCACTCTAGTGAGTGGGACCAGACCGATAGACTACAGGATGTTTCTCCCTGTGAAGGGCACGAGCTAAAAGAGGTTGCTCTCAGAATGGATTATCATATCCATAGAACTAACCTATTACGGTTAGTCCATTCTCTGATTGGGCGGCTCTGACTTTGTTTTTTTATTTATTACATTACACCTATTTCTGCATGAAAAGTTTAATATTTTGAAGGTTAGTGCCCGGGCCCTCTAATTAGAGTGTTTAAGGGCTCTGCACCAGCTGAGTTATGGAGCTCTAAGAAGAAATAATGTTCTTCTTCTACACTGATTGAGACCAAAGCAGAAACTATCAGAAGGAGGCGCAGACAATAAAGGAATGTTTCTTTTTTCATTTTTTTTTTTATCCTTTGGATACTTTTTTGGAATACATTCTAAATAGATATGTCCCATTAAAAAAATACTTTTAGGTAGCGCAAAACATTGGAAGTAATAATGATTCTGTAACTAATTCTGTATTTAACTTTAGAAAACTATATTCAAGTGACTTCTTAAAGCAGGGGTCACCGAACTCGGTCCTGGAGGGCCGCACCCAGGCCTGGATTTGTGGATATCCTTGCTGCAAACAGGTGAGACTATTGCTTCTTCAGTCATCCTGATTGACTCACCTGTGCACAGAAAGGAAATCCTAAAATCCAGGCCTGGGTGCAGCCCTCCAGGACCAAGTTTGGTGACCCCTGTCTTAAAGGGTCATTGAAGGTTTCTGGATTTCACTAGAAATATAAAATACCTATGCATCGCTTTACTTTTATGTACTTTATTAAGGAGTGCTTAAAAGCTCTGTTTTTTGCCCAAACTCTTGCAGTTTGTACCTCTATATGTCATGCAGCTCATGAATACACATAGTCTGAAGTGCTTCAAATTAGCCTCTTAGTGACCTCTCCCAATTAATATGTTGCAGAATATTGACACTGATTGAGACAGTTCAACCCCTGTACTTAGAAGTACACTGTCTTCATCAGCTGCAGAGAAGGAAACCAGGTAGGACCACTTTTTAATAAAATAAAGTATTCAAAAATAAATAGATACATAAGTATATTACATTCTTACTGAAATCCAGCAACCGTCCTTTAAAAATGAAGTTGTTTTTTGGATTATTCTGTCCTGCATTCAGTTTTTGTTGCATTCAAAATAATTCCATAAAATACATAAAATGGTTTGTATCATAAA
Organism: Discoglossus pictus; assembly: GCA_027410445.1. Classification (NCBI taxonomy): domain Eukaryota; kingdom Metazoa; phylum Chordata; class Amphibia; order Anura; family Alytidae; genus Discoglossus; species Discoglossus pictus. Next base: position 346,186,472 of record CM050167.1, on the reverse strand, counting down.
CCTATTACAATTGTAATATGTATATGTTATCATTTACATTGCTTTTTTTATAGTATAAAATACTACACACAAATATGTTCTCCAAAATAAATGTAAACATACATTTTAGAATGTTATATTATACAACTTTTTTATAAAAGTCTGTATGGGAAAGATAGGATTAATATCTAAACATCTTTATGCAAAATATCTAAATTTACAGAAAATGTCCTAAAATAAATTTGTATGTTTTATGTTGTTCCCAGGATCCAGTGCGGTGGCCAGATATGCTTAGTCTAAAAGCTAAAATGACAACCTATGGGTTACCCAGGTACCAGTGGCTGACAAATGCATGGAATTCCTTTCAAAGAGAGGTAAGAATCACTAATATAGTTTCTAAAAAGTGAGTAACGCTCCAGTGGGAGCGCATGCGCACTATAGAAACTGTTTGTACGGATTGCGTACATGCCGCACTGCGCATGCGCGGTGCCAGCGCAGCGCTGGGGGGGGGGGGGGGGGAGAGTCAGAGGGGGAAAGGGGGAAAGAGACATGGGGAGGGAGGAGGGGGGAAGAGAGAGAGAGAGGAGAAAGGGGAAAGAGACACAGGGGAGGGGGAAAGAGACAAAGGGGGAATGGGGAAAGAGATGGGGAGAAAGAGACATAGGGGAGGGAGGAGGGGGATGAGACACAGGGGAGGGAGACAAGGGAAAATAAACACAGGAGAGTGAGAGTTGGGAAAAGAGACACAGGGGAGGGAGAGGGGGGAAAGAGACACAGGGGAGAGAGAGTGGGGGAGTGAAACAGGGGAGGGAGAAAAGACACAGGGGAGAGAGGTGGAAGAGACACAGGGGAGGGAGATGGGGGAAGAGAAAAAGAGGAGGGAGGGGGAGACACAGGGGAGGGAGAGGGGGGAGAGACACAGGGCAGGGAGAGGGAAGGAAAGAGACACAGGGGGGGGGGGAGACACAGAGGAGGGAGAGGGAGGGAAAGAGACACAGGGGAGGGGGGCGAGAAGAGACACATGTAAGATTATACCATAATTTATGATGGGTATAAATAAACTATAATAATATAATAATGAATAAATGACTAGTAATATTATATTAAATACTTATACAGATTTAAATTTATATCACTGCTTTGATTCAATGAAGGGAGCAGCAAAATATAAAAGAAATATGCATAAACTCTCTAATTGTGTCTTGAAGACATTCCTTCCCAAGTGCTTCTTCTCACTAGCAATTTGCTGCAACATCACCTCTGTAACTACATAATAATATGTACTGAGCTAAAAGAAGTATGTAGGAAAATCAATGCTGCTACAGATAAAGGAGCATTGTAGATATGTATTTAAAGTATTCTGTTTTGAAGAGATAGACTTGATAATGGGAAAATGTGTAAAAACATTTAAAAAGAATACAGCCTTAATAATTATACCATAATTTTACATTTTGACCTTGTGATCATCAATTGCCTGGCGTGCAGCGGCCAGTCTCTGGCTCGAAGGTGGCGCAAAAAGACTTTGTTCAATTTGTTCTTAGAGTCCGCAATGGAGTTATGGTTTAGAGTAAGGGTTTAATGTGAGCCTCTATGGTTTGGGTTAACACTGTGTGCACCACTACTTTACTATTTAGAGCTTATCATCTTCCACTACCCTAACCCTAAACCCTAACCATAACCCAAACCTTAACTCTAACCATAACCCAATTGTTACCTACCGACCGCTGCATCCCACTGCTGGCAGGGAAAAAACAGAAAAGGTTCCCACTCAAGTCTAGTGATTTTAGAAAGTAAACAAATAACATAAAGGAAATATAAACACAATCATTGCATTTTTTATTTTTTACATGTAATTATTTCTTATTGCAGGGATCCATTTTCTTTTCTCAGCTGATTCTTTCCATCTTTTTCTTGTGAAGGTGTCTCATTGCAAGCTAATAAGCTATCCATTACTGCTATTGAAAGTACTGGTAGTTTTAAATTTCAAATTCCCATTGTGTATATAAGATTCAAAGTCTGCTCCCATCTCAGGAAGATGATCTGCAGAAACCAAAATGGTAGATTCCACAGCAGCATAATTGCATATAAAGGGTATTATTTTTAAATTTAAAAGAGTGGATATTAAGTATGGAATAACCTTTTTCTACACTCAGGTGTGTGGTTCATGCGACCCAACTCAAAATATGGTCCTTTACCTCATTCCATGTGGTGGTCAGTATATTTTAGCCAGACACATGCGCACGTTTCTACTCAGGTGAATGCATCACTGTCTCTCATATCACAAGCTACTGTATGTGCACAGGGCACGAGATAGCATTAGACTAGGAACTATCTAAAACATATGGTATAAGGAAAACTTACACTGTGGCCCCCAATGAATACCTTCTGAAGGTCAGTGGCCCAAGTTGAAACCAAGTTGTTGTTGCCTCACCTGTATTCACACTATGTTGAACCTAAATCATGAACCATCTGTGATTCTCAAGGAGATGTTTGGGAATCACTGCCTTAAGAGACATATTGACTGCACCTTACCCATTTATAGTAGATATACTAGAATAGGGATCAAAACATTTTAACCATTAAGTGTCTTGAGTGCAAAAAGCTCAAATATTTAGAATTTGGACTGAGTTCCTACCAATAATCTAATCAATTGCTTCATTCAACAAATGGCACATACGGTTATAACAGTATCACTAGCTTACTGACATAGGCCCCTGTATAGTTGTCCAAATCGCCATTACTTGAGCCCGTAATGGAGCCCGTAAATGTTACTGATATTTAATTGGCTACATTTTGCTACTCGCATTCCAATTGTGAGTTACAGTCTCAAAATCCCTGCAGTTACCAAAAACATAACTCTGTCCTATCTCCTCCTTAGATGCTTCAAGGCCGTAATTGTTGCCAACGCTAAAGATGCAAAGCACATATTTAATTACAACAATTCAACAAGCCCACAATTGCCTTCAAACCCGTAAATGGCAAATGTATCATAAAAATTCTACGAATACTAGATAGGACTCGCAAGTGGGTTACACACATGTTCGTACTACTGCAAAAGAAAATGTAAACACTCTCTACTGTACTAAATGATGAAAGGCATTAGAATTAATTGCAAAATAGTCTCATGGTCCATGTTGGGCCTGTGAGCATGTACTTGCACGCTTGAGTCAATTAAATAAATCTTTAACTGTAACAGATTTCTAACCCACAGACAAACGGGCAACGTGAATGTAATTACAGGCTTGAAATTAAATAGGGACCATACTCTGCTGTTAGTTAAGTTCTTCTGCTTCCAAGGTTTCATTTAGGTGTCAAACTAAACATACTCTCATTTAACCTATTATTATATGAGGGTTTCAGATTATAGATATGTAACAACAAATTTAGTGATACTTATTTGAGACATAATAGAATTATTAACTATTAATTTGAAGATACTTTGGATTTGACCACTATGTAGCTTATGTGTGTACTGGCTGATTACCTCTGTAATTGTCGTATCGCATATGCAAAGGCTTTGTTGGCATATGGTCATTTGGATTATCGTAGACAGAGAATCACAACTAAAAAAATAAACTTCTAATAAACCAATCCATACTCCAATAACCACTTTGCAAAATACTCTATCAAGGTTCTAATAAACTAGGAGTGCACAATGTGATTAAAAAAAGACTTTACTTACCTACTGAGTATCTTTTTATTATTTCTCATTTATTGTTTGGATCCTTGCTGGAGCTAATTATTGTTTATTTGTTGACTAGGAAACTCCTGAATTCTTACTTATTTTTTTCTCTCCTGTTGGTCAGTTCATTCTATAAAAGTGAATGGGGATTTAACATCTAGTTCCTCAGACAAATTCATATGAGAACATGATGCAATATGCGTTGGGGCGTGGTCAGTACCCCAAGCTAATAGCGTTTTCTCCTGTATGTCATTCAGCAGCAGTTACATATTTTTACTAACTTTTAAGCTGCTATAATATACTAGCGACTTGCCCGTCAAAAAATGACGGCAATAAAATTGTAAGGCAGGTAATGCTGTTTGGTGGAGACGCGCAGTGAATGGGTTTGGTGTTTATTGTGTTTTTTTGTTTTTTGTTTTTGTGTATATTTTTTTTGTATGGTACTGAAATAATTAATACATTAATAAATGAATATACTTTAACTATTATGAAGTAATATATGCAGGAAGCATTGTGCTGAAGAGCTGACAATCTGTTTCTATGTTCCTGCAGCATATAATGTAGGTTTGCACTGTTGTGGAGCTGAGGTGTAAGTGTCAGCAATGTGTGCAGTGTGTAGTGTAAATAGGCTGCGTGTGCGAGGGGAAGCCGTTAGTGTAGCTGTGTACGTCTTCCGCATTCTGTAAGTTAGTGTTGTAAAATGGCGGCTAATGTGTATGTGCTATGCAGCTGTGTATGATGTAGCGTCCTTGCTAATGGTGTATCTTGTACCTCGTACGGCTTTTTGGAAAATCCGTATATGCTTGGTGTTGTTTTGTGTGTTTAAGGTCCTGTAGCCTCGTTTTCGTTTTTTTTCGGCTGCCATTTTTTTTCTCGCTTAGGGGATTTTCGTGTTTGTAAACTCTGGAATTTGGACTTAAATGAAGGTGTAACTTCACTTGCAAAGGTCCTGTGTGCCCCCTTGCTGTGGGTAAGCTTTTTATGTATTTGTTGTGTGTATTTATTGTGTTTTTAATGTTTTTATGTTCGCCCAGTTCGGGCGTTAAGGTCGTATTTCTGCGAGCTCGTAATGTTTTTTTTTCGTATTTTTGGATGGTAAGTCCGTAAATTTTCCGGTGTAAGTCCTGCCTGCTGCTCATTGCAGCCGACATGGGAGCCTCCACCTCCGCAAATAGGGATTTCAAGTCCGATAATAGTACTTTGTTTTGCAAAGTCCTCATAGACTAGATTCATTTGTTGTGGACCCAAAGGCTACTTTCTATGTATATGTTCTGGCTGAAATATATAAAATATGACATATACCAGATTTCAATATTATACCCTGTTTATTTATTTGTCATATTGCACATATGATATGATTAATGATATGATTAAACTTGTATTTTTGTTTTTCTATAGTTATATTATGGGATTGGCGTACTTTTTATCCTTAACGTGTTCAGTATACTTCCCCAAATATGTGCTCATTTCATTTTTAGTTGAATATATTAATTTAGCCACTATTTAAAAACTATTTTGTTTTGCTCATATATCACTTTATATCATGTACGGTAGTTTGAATGAAATAAAGTACATTTTTATAGTAAGTAAGTGACCTGTTCATAGAGGTCTTTGCAGGAAGTAGTAAATTGAAGTGTTTGTAGAGACCAATTGTTGTTTAATAGTGAGGTATAAACAGCCTGTTCAGCTGTCTTGTATTGTATGAGGATATACTGTGGCTGCTTTGAGACAATTCATCTTCACAATTTTCACATAGGGAAGCGCAAAATGGAAAGATGTCAAAATTCAGATATATGTCTGAGTACAGGAAAAGAAAAACTATACAGTCACTATCACTCATTTGGCCTTGACGTGGTGTTAAAGTAAACCATTGTTTCACATATTTCCTGTTAAATGAAACATTTCCTGCCTCTGCATTGATTGGTTTCGTTCAAATGCACAAAGATTGCATATAAATATATATTCACCTGTTTTTTTATTCTTTTTGAGTTCATTGATTAGCTTTAATCAATTTTTGAGTGCTAGAAAAAGAGTGTTAATGGGGAACTTAAACCTAAACATGTTTCTCTTATATAAAACGGTACATTTATAGAAGCTCCAACATATGGGTAAAATCCTCCCAAAAATCACTCTTTATGATTGGAGTTGTGGTTTAATTGGCTCTTGACACATTCAGTTAATTTCGTATAAACAATGCAGTTGTCAAATTAAGTACATTTATAAAGGCGCACTTTTCGAATTCCAGCTCAAAATAAAATGTGATGCAAAATACAAGAAAATTGTTTTACATTTTATTTCAACAGCATTAGCCCCTGTATTACTATCTCTGTGTTAGTAGATCCCAGGATTGGTTGATCCCAATAGATAACCTAACACTCCGAGAAGCTGTTCTATATGAACAGTATTTATTTGGACATGCGTTTGTGCTCAAAAGTTTGCATACCCATGGCAAATTGGTAATATATGTACCATTTTTAAAGAAGTGAGCAGGGAAAACACATTTCTTTTATTTCTTTTGGGATTCATATTCAACTGTAGGTTGTAACAGAATGGCACAATCATAAAACAAAACATATTTACATAGTTACAAAGTAATTGAGGTTGATTGTTTGAGGATTTGCATAATTTAATTTACAGAACATGTCCACAACTTTGAAGATGTTTTTTTTTATTGTGAAGCAAACAAGAAATAGGACAAAATAACAGAAAAAGTCAATGTGCATAACTATTCACCCCCCTAAAGTCAATACTGTGTAGAGCCACCTTTTGTGGCAATCATAGCTCCAAGTCACTTTGGGCTTGCCACATCTTACCACTGGGATTTTTGCCCATTCCTCCTTGCAAAACTGCTCCAGCTCCTTCAAGTTGGATGGTTTGGGCTTGTTAACAGCAATCTTTAAGTCTGACCACAGATTTTCTATTGGATTGAGGTCTGGGCTTTGACTAGGCCATTCCAACACATTTACATGTTTCCCCTTAAACCACTCAAGTGTTGCTTTAGCAGTGTGTTTGGGGTCATTGTCCTGCTGGAAGGTGAACCTCCGTCCTAGCCTCAAATCACGCACAGAGTTGTACAGGTTTTGCTCAAGAATATCCCTGTATTTAGCACCATCCACCTTTTCTTCAACTCTGACCAGTCCCCGGCTGCTGAAAAACTTCCCCACAGCATGACACTGCCACCACCATGTTTCACTGTGGATGGTGTTCTTTGGGTGATGGGATGTGTTGGGTTTGCGCCAGACATATCATTTTCTTTGATGGCCGAAAAGTAAAATTTTCGTCTCATCAGACCAGAGTACCTTCCTTCATACATTTTGGGAGTCTCCCACATGACTTTTCACAAGCTCAAAATGTGCCGTTTCGTTTTTTGCTGAAAGTAATGTCTTTCTTCTGGCCACTCTGCCATAAAGCTCAACTCTATGGAGTGTACGGCATAGTGTCGTCCTTGTGTACAGATACTCCAGTCTCTCCACCTTAGGTCTCTGTGCTGCCTCTCTGATTAATGCCCTCCGTGCCCGGTCCATGACTTTTGGTGGGGGGCCGTCTCTTGGCAGGTTTGCTGTTGTGCCATGTTCTTTCCATTTGGTTATGATAGATTTGATGGGGCTCCTGGGGATCATTAAAGATTTGGATATTTTTTTATAACCTAACCCTGACTTGTACTTCTCAACAACATTATCCCTTACTTGTTTGGAGATTTCCTTGGTCTTCATGGCAGTGTTTGCTTAGTGGTGCCTCAATCTTAGGTGTTGCAGCCTCTGGGGCCTTTCAAAAACGGTGTGTATATATAATGACAGATCATGTGACACTAAGATTGCACACAGGTGGACATCATTTCACTAATTATGTGACTTCTGAAGGTAATTGGTTGCACCAGAGCTGTTTATGGGCTTCATAACAAAGGGGGTGAATACATACGCACATGCCAATTTTCTGTTTTCTATTTCTAAAAAATAGTTTTATGTATATATTTTTCTTATTTCACTTCACCAACTTAGACTATTGTGTTCTGATCTATTGCATAAAATTCAGATTAACAAAACATTGAATTTAAGGCTGTAATGTAAGAAAATAGGTAAAAAGTCAAGGGGGAGAATACTTTTGCAAGGCACTGTATTAGACAGTTTAAAACAACTGATGTAGATGATGTTTTCTTAGCTTGTATAGTGTATGTATAACAAACAGATTTTGATTGCAGATTTATGAGTTTGGGACTGTTGTGCAATACATTGTCTTTCATCGCTTTCCCCATCTTTTAAAGTCCAGTATTGTGTTTATATTTGCATTTTGATTGCTACGAACAGGTGTTTAACCCTCTTGCGAGTCCTAGCTGGTACACATAGGATTTTCTTCTATATCTGCCATTTACAGGTGTGAAAACATTTGCGGGCTTGAGGAATTAAAGCAATTGAATAGCGATTTGTGATTGTAACATTTACGTGCTTGAAAGATCAACGGCTTAGCTAAGTCAGAGTTACGATTTTAACAATCGCAGGGATTTTGAGCTTCTAAGCCGCAAATCGTTTGCGGATAGCGAAAAAGACACCAATTGAATAGCAAATTAGTTTACGGGCTCCATTACGGGCCTACACTTGCTCAATTGAATAGGGGCCATAGTGTTCTTTTATGTTTTCTATATACAAATACTCTCGGTTAACATATAGGGCTCAATTACGTGGCCCCCATACGAAATATTGTTAGTGAAAAATTCAGGTAGCTATAACAGGCTGCGTTGTACAAACTCTTATATATATAAATTCTTACAAGCGTTAACTTCATGTGAAGAGTTCTCTGCTCAAGGTGTAGTTTTACCATAATTGCGAGTACATGGCATTTTATAGAACCATAATAATATAAAACAGAGGTATACACAAAAGATACATAGCAATGTATGAGCTCTGCCTTGCTTGCTTGTGAAGGTGGAAAAAAATACTTCACATCCCATTATGCTTTGCTGCACAGACTGACTTCCCAGACATTGAAACAATGTTATAGCTGCCTGTGATTGGCCAAAACAATTTATGAAGTATAGGCTAAGTTAGCTGAGGTTTTCAAGGGGCATTCCTTCTCAAAATCCAAGAAAACTGAAGAAATTTGCAAACATCAACGTGAGTTTATTAATGTTTACTTTGGGATATTTTCATGCACAAAAATGTTTTCATACACTACTGATTCTCCTTTATCAGATGCATTCATAATCCATTAAACTTAAATATGCCTTTAATTGTAGGTGGAACTGGCTATTTAAGTAAAATTATTCATTGTGCTTTTCCCTTTTAGTACATAATATTTATAATATTTAGGCAGGATAAATCAGAGTGGATATTTTATTATTCTGTGGATATATCTTATTATTCTGTTGACTGATCAAACTCTCGGTTTCTATTTCTTCACTACAAAGAGAAATCCATAGCAAATAAATATTCTTTCAGAAGTAATATTCATTTCCTATCTCATCTCCTTGCTGTACTATAGTCTCTGGTGTAGTTAACACAGGACAAATTGCTCCATATATTTTTTTTGTCATTTCATCTCATATTTTTCCATTCGCTATTTACTTTAGGTTTGTATCTGCTACTGCTATATTAGCACTTAACTTGAAATTTCCTATGCTTTTATTGTGTTGATCTATATTGTGTTGGGTATTTTATACCTTGACCTATTTTCTCTCTGTTCCCATTCCTATTTTGTTTCTTTTTTTGCTGTCTTGTTAATAATGTGTTTTTGTAGAGTAAGTCTTGAATGTTTATAGAGTTTTTTGTTACAGTAAATCCTTTTTTTTTTTTTTTGGTATTGGTTTTATTTGTTTACTTTAATCTGCAAAACTGGGGCAACACTAGGGAAAAGAACATTTATATTTTTTTCCCAAATAAAATAATACTTAGGCCAGCAAAGTGATATTCTACCTTTATAAATCTGGTAGTGCATTTAGTAATAGGTCTGTCTTAGTGATATATACTCTGCATGAAGCAGCCTACTAAAGGATACATTATTTTATATGTTGTGGACTCATGCACCATAAGGGAATATGTCCAGATGTGACCTTGTGCTCTGCCCGCTCTCATTGGCACTGGAATGTAAAGGTTGCCAGTTCTAAGCCAATCAGGGGGGATCATGGAGAAATATTGCATTTGATATTACCAGCGATTAAATGGGATTCCTATTGGAAAATAGCAATGGCAGTGGATGGAGCAAGAATTTAGACCATACTAAACTGTGGGCAGGTTCCCAGGTGGTCCAGTGGTTAAGATTTGGTGATTACACTTCTACGACCTTGGTTCGATTCCAGTCAGGGAACCAAGAGGTCACACCACCCTGAAGTCAAGCAGGTTTGAGCCTGGTCAGTAATTGGGTCGGAGACCACCTAAGAATACCAGGAGCTGTATGCTAGGGCCCACTGGAGATGGAATTGGCAACCCTCTCCAGTTTCTTTGCCATTAAAACCAAGCAAATTAGCATGACCATGGTCATAAAGATGTGCCTGGTGTGTTATGGTCCATGAGGTCACAAAGAGTCAGAAACAACTTAACGACACAAAAAAGTGTGCATCAGTCTGCAGTTGAGTAGACGGAGTCTAATTTAAACAAAGGAAGAGCATGTTGCCTCTCTTGAAGCTCAGATTGGAGAACTTGAGTACAGAATTGCAGCTCTTCGTTGATATTGCTTTTCTGGAAAAGGAGTTATTGCGCACAGAGCACAGTCTAGCTGGTCCTACAGCTCAAGCCCACTGGAGAAGTAACTAGCAACAGCACTCCAGTATCTCTGCCATGAATACCAACTGGATCAGCATGGTGTGTTACAGTCATTGAGGTCACAGAGAGTTGGACACGACTTTACAACACAAACACACACAGCATGGATGATTGAGATAGTGAGGATGCCCAGGGAGGTAGGTGGGTTACAGTTATAAGGGGAAGCAGAGGGTACAGAAGGAGGAGGTAGGCCAGTTCTGAGTTGGAAGAATCAACAGATTTGCCAGATTGAGTTAAACTGTTGGGGATGTCCATTCAGGAATGGCAATGCCAGATATAATTGTTCCCTTTAACAGCCAAAAGAACAGTTCTACTGGGTAGATTAGGCAGAGTATTCAACTGGTTTGCTGGTTTTGTTGTTGTTTAGTCATCCAGTCGTGTCCCACTCTCCATGACCCTATGGACCTCACCACACCGGGTACATCTATTGTTATGTCACTGGTTGTACTTATCTATACAATTTTCTTGGCAAAGATACTGGAGTGAGTTGCCAGTTCCTTCTCCAAAGGACGACAGTTTGTCTGACCTATCTGCTATAACCTGCCCATCTTGGGTGACCCTATATGGTGTATCTCACAGCTTTATTGGGGTACACAAGTCCCTTCACCATAACAAGGTACCGATCCAGAAGGGGAATGTAGAGTAGTATTAATGAATTCCATGACCATTTAAGCCAAGCTTCTAGGTACAGAGAATGAGCAGACTAGACATGCTCACGTATCTGCTCCAAACCTATGTTTCTAGGTTTCTATATGATAAAAAAGAGCATATTCCTATTACAGTGCCATCCATCACTACATGGAAAATAATTCATGGCATGGTAAGCTGTGGGTTCAAGTTACTTTGTAATTCAAAATGAGATAAAAATGGAAAAAAACAAAAATAGTCATTTTATTTAACCTAGCCTTATGCCAACCCTCCCTGATTAGATCCAAAACATTACATACTGCCAGAATTTTCTTCAGTTATGGAAAAGTACCTAAGTGTCAAATTTAGTTGGATGCAAAAAATCCAAAATCTGAATAGGAAATGGCTGACATCTCATATTGTGTCCAGAAAAAGATCAACACTAGAAAATGAGAAATTATATTTTGACACTTAAATGTTTGGATGGATGTTATATCAGTACGAAAGCTGTATCTTCAGTGAATGAGTAATGGAACAAGGTAATGACTGGAACATTCAAATATATTAAGGGAGGCAACAATGAACAGGAAGGAAGCACATGTCAAAGAAAGAGTAATGTTAGAACAAGAGGTCATGAACTAAAGTGTAAACTTAGAGTATGGGGTACTGTGAGGAAGCAGTGCATTACAAAAAGGGTGGAGGACTCAGTCGTCAGACAGAAGTACAATAACAGTCTGATATATTAAGGCAGGTGTTTTCATATACTGTCCTCAGAAACCCCTAACATCAGAGAACTGCAGGATTTACCTACCTGAGCATAAGCGCGTTGTCTAAAATCTTTGTTCAGACAATCAGTGAGAAAGTCCAAATACTCTTCTAGCACACTTTTCTATTACTAGTAATTTTGCTATGGTATTTGGAAGGGAAACTGTGTTCTGTATTTGCCTTGCTGTAAGTGTGCAACAGTCTGCAGTCGAGTAGAAGCAAACTTGGGATCTTGCAAACATAGAGCAATCCCATTTGTAGAGTAAGGTACAGTACCTTGCAAAAGTATTCACCCCCTTAACTTTTTACCTATTTTGTTACATTACAGCCTTAAGTTCAATGTTTTGTTAATCTGAATTTTATGTGATGGATCAGAACACAATAGTCTAAGTTGGTGAAGTGAAATGAGAAAAATATATACATAAAACTATTTTTTAGAAATAGAAAACAGAAAATTGGCACGTGTGTATGTATTCACCCCCTTTGTTATGAAGCCCATAAAAAGCTCTGGTGCAATCAATAACCTTCAGAAGTCACATAATTAGTGAAATGATGTCCACTTGTGAGCAATCTAAGTGTCACATGATCTGTCATTACATATACACACCTTTTTTGAAAGGCCCCAGAGGCTGCAACACCTAAGCAGGAGGCACTACTAACCAAACATTGCCATGAAGACCAAGGAACTCTCCATACAAGTAAGGTAAATGTTGTTGATAAGTACAAGTCAGAGTAAGGTTATAAAAAAATATCTAAATCTTTGATGATTCCCAGGAGCACCATCAAATCTATCATAACCAAATGGAAAGAACATGACACAAGAGGACACCTGCCAAGAGACGGCCGCCCACCAAAACTCAGGGACCGGGCAAGGAGGGCATTAATCAGAGAGGCAGCACAGAGAACTAAGGTAACCCTGGAGGAGCTGCAGAGTTCCACAGCAGAGACTGAGTATCTGTATATAGGACAACAATAAGCTGTACACTCCATAGAGTTGGGCTTTATGGCAGAGTGGCCAGCAGAAAGCCATTACAGCAAAAAACAATGGCACATTTTGAGTTTGTGAAAAGGCACGTGGGAGACTCCCAAAGTGTATGGAGGAAGGTGCTCTGGTCTGATGAGACTAAAATTTAACTTTTCGGCCATAGAAAATGCTATGTCTGGCGCAAACCCAACACATCACATCACCCAAAGAATACCATGAAACATGGTGGTGGCAGCATCATGCTGTGGGGGTGTTTTTCAGCAGCCAGGACTGGGAAAGTGGTCAGAGTTGACGGAAAGATGGATGGTGCTAAATACGGGCATATTCTTGACCAAAACCTGTACCACTCTGTGCGTGATTTGAGGCTAGGTCGGAGGTTCACCTTCCAGCAGGACAATGACCCCAAAAACACTGCTAAAGCAACACTTGACCTAAATCCAATAGAAAATCTGTAGATTGCTGTTCACAAGCGCAAACCATCCAACTTGAATGAGCTGGAGCAGTTTTGCGAGGAGGAATGGGCAAAAATCCCAATGGTAATATGTGGCAAGCTCATAGAGACTTTTCCAAAGTGACTTGGAACTGTGATTGCTGCAAAAGGTGGCTCTGCAAAGTGACCTTTTCTGTTATTTTGTCCTGGAAATTAAATGATGCAATACAATCCATGGTAATTCCAGGTTGTGAGGCAACATAACACGAAAAATGCCATGGGGGTGAATACTTTTGCAAGGCACTGTATATAAAAAAACTTATTTTTTCAAATATATTGATTTTTTTCACTGTTTTTTTTTTATAATGTTTTAATCATGTCGACTGGCAACCTCACCCATGGTAGGTCCTGCCAAGTGTATGCACTGCTGGAGCAGCTGTTCCTGGGTCCATGACAGGTGTGAGCATTTTTATAATACTCAATTGAGATAAGTAGAACTCTCAGAGATTGGACTTAATAATCAATATAAATATCAACCTTCCAATAATATATCATAAATGATATCTTGAAGTCCAATCAAATGGAAAGTGTTGTTGAACCATGTAAACCCCAAAAAAGACAGAAAAAGGAACACTTATACTATTTGATTATAACATCCAAGGAAAAAGTTTTACAAATTATCAGAGATGTAGAGGCAGATATAACACGTATTAGTTAACAATTAAAAATAAAATTTGACAAATTATGAAAAATAAAAATATAAAAGTGAATTTGCTCTATATAGCAGATGTTTATGTTGTGATTTATATCTGCAAGTTACTACCAGTGCCACGTGCTACCCCATGGTTATAGGTATATTTAAGTTTCCCTGTTTTTCCCTTTTTCTAATCTAACACATGCTGCTTATATCAGAAACACACATTACATTGAGTCAATCTATACACATATATTTGACATCAGCAGCTTGTAGCAATGATGTATTGATCTGGCTTGATGGGTATATAAGGAGGCATTGTGCAAACATATCAATCATGTCATCGGTAAAACGTGTTTTATCTGACTTTGAAAAGGAGATGACCATTGGCTTTCGGGCCAAAGGTGGCAATATTTTTGAAACACTGCAGTTTGTGAACTGTTTGCGTGCTGCTGTAGTTAAAGTGTACCGTGACTGGACAAATGGCACCATTGCAAATGAACAGCTTCAAAACTGCAGAGCACCAAGTGCTATTGATGTCAGGTGAACGTCGGCTGCAAAGGTGTGTGAGGACCAACCGACACACTACAGTTGAGCAACTCAAAATCCAAACAAACCTGGGGGCTACCAGACGTGTGTCTAAAATGATGAGTCACATCTTCTGCTCCATCGACTGGACGGACGTTGTTGTGTCAGGCGTGAAACCTCTGAGAACAAACACCATTGTTGAACACAAGCTGGTGGCGGCAGCGTTATGGTCTTAGGAATGTTTTCTTGGCATTGTCTGGGTGCACAAATACCTCTAGAAGACACTTTCAACTCATTGGGTTATCTATCCAGCAGTGCAGATCAAGGATGGATAGATAACCCAATGTTACATGTTGACTGTCTTTCCTGGAGGGGATGTGGTCTTCCAGCAGGACAAAGCAAAATGTCATACGGCCCTAATTGTCTGGGACTGATTGGAGGAGCATTGCCCCTGTGTTATATACAGACTTTCTAGGTCTCTGATGGGCTGAAATCACTTTTTTATCATATTCAGCTAAATTCAAGTTTTAGCAATCTGATGGTTAATATTACCAAATCAGAGATGAAGTCCATTGATTATTATAATTGGTATGGTATACTGAACTGACCATCTCTCGGCCAATGGCTCAGCATGTTAGACTTGGCACCATTACGTAGATCCAGCAAGATTTCGGCTTGCACAAGTGCTAATATCTATTCTACTGACTTGATGCGGTTTTGTCATTTTTCAGAGCCCTGACAACTAAACTGATTAGATGTAGAACTGTTGTACTAAGTATTTTCATCTTTAGTTGTTGGGTATATCCATGATTTACAATATTTTAAGGCATTAATAGTGCTTTAATATTATTTGAAAGACTACTGGAGAAACTGAGGTAGGAAAAAACAGGAAATAGAGAAAGATGGATTGATGAGGGTGTACAGATTTATGCCAAGAGTTTCGGTTGGCATGCTTCCGTATATACTCGAGTATAAGCCGAGTTTTTCAGCCCTTTTTTTAAGGCAAAAAAGGCCCCACTCAGCTTATACTCGAGTCACTCTCCCCCCGTGTCTCTCTAACCCCCCGTGTGTCTCTAACCCCCCTGTGTGTCTCTACCACCCCGTGTGTGTCTAACGCCCCCCCCGTGTGTCTCTCTACCCCCGTGTCTCTTTCCCTCCCCCCTCCTCAACCTAAACAACCTAAACTAGGGGGGTTGAGGGGGGTTTAGGTTGAGGAGGGGGGTTGAGGAGGGGGGTTGGGGTTGAGGGAGGTTGAGGGGGGAGGTTGAGGGGGGTTGAGGTTGAGGAGGTGGATTGGGGTTGAGGTTGAGGAGGTGGGTTGGGGTTGAGGGGGGTTGAGGTTGAGGAGGGGGGTTGAGGTTGATGAGGGAGGTTGAGGATGGGGGGTTGAGGATGAGGATGGGGGGTTGAGGAGGGGTTGTGGGATGGGGGGGTTAAGGAGGAAGGTTGAGGAGGTGGTTGAGACTGAGGAGGGAGGTTGAGGAGGGGGTTGAGGAGGGAGGTTGAGGAGGGGGTTGAGGATGGGGGGGGTTGAGGAGGGAGGATGAGGATGAGGGGTTGAGGAGGGGGTTGAGGTTGAGGAGGGGGGTTGAGGATGAGAGGTTGAGGAGAGAGGATGAGGATGGGGGGGTTGAGGAGGGGGATTGAGGATGGGGGGTTGAGGATGGGGAGTTGAGGAGAGAGGATGAGGATGGGGGGGTTGAGGAGGGGGTTGAGGATGAGGAGGGAGGTTGAGGAGGGGGTTGAGGATGAGGAGGGAGGTTGAGGAGGGAGGGTGAGGATGAGGAGGGAGGTTGAGGATGAGGAGGGAGGTTGAGGAGTGGGGTTGAGGAGGGTGATAAGGGAGGGGGGAAGAGACACAGGGAAGGGAGAGGTTGGAAGAGACACAGGGAAGGGAGAGGGGAGAAGAGACACAGGGAATGGAGAGGTGAGAAGAGACACAGAGAGGGGGACACAGAGGGCACAAGAGGGACACAGAGGGCAGCACATTTCCCACCCTCGGCTTATACTCAAGCCACTCATGTTACCCAGTATTTTGTGGTAAAATGGGTGACTCGGCTTATACTTGGGTCGGCTTATACTCGAGTATATACGATACTTCTGTAAAGTGGTGATAAATACATGTATGGTTCAGAGACCTTCAGTATATTGTTCAATTTTGGCAGGGATGGAACCAGGGCTGTAGGAGCCAGAATAATTCTAGGGGGTATACAGTTAATTGTATACACAGGCCGTAAAATAGCTTATTTATACATACATACAAACATACACAAATCTGGGGGGGGGGGGGATTTGTCTTCCCCCCCATCACCCCAGTTCCTACACCCATGGATGTAACACATAAAAAGGTGGCCCTAGACCTTTGGATGGGCATTTATGGAAGGGGCCACATTGTGGCCCTAGACCTTTGGATGGGCATTCATGGTAGGGGCCACATTGTGTCCCTAGACCTTTTTATGGGCATTTATGGTAGGGGCCACAATGTGGCCCTAGACCTTTGAATGGGCATTCCTGCTTTGGAAAATTCCTAGAAATTATTTTAAAATCAGAGAAATAAGTAAATACTGCTATGTAAACTGTATCTTTAAATGCTGTTTCTAAGACACAGTTGAGAAAGAATGTTTAGATTTAAAAAAAAATATTTAGGACTGTAAGAGTTAGATACAATGTTCTTGTTTTATTTAGTATTCATTAAAAATGAAAAGATGTGCTTGTCAGTGCATTCTTGAAAAACAAAGACATCATTCATCTCAACATTAATATTGTCTGTTTACTAAAGTCTGCTGAGTGGAAAAGCTGAATAACAGACCCGATAAAACACCACCATTATCATCAAAGCACAGGAATGGCACTAAAAGCATTTTACCTTTTCCTTTGATACCGTAATTTTTTTTGCATTGGATTTGTAACTACAGAAGTTTATAACCCCAAGGATGAGAGTTGTAACTTTGTAATTGCTATTCATTAGTGTCTTGTGATATAGCTTCCTGTACTTTAATAGAAATTCACAATTGTCGAGAAAAAACTACAGTTATTGAACCATTAGAGATATTATATACCCTATATACCACGAACAGTTTCACTAAGAATGGATGCATCTACATAGGTCCTCAAAGGGGTTTCACATAATGGATAGGTTGCATTGGGTGAAAAACAGTGAGGGAGAGTTTATATAGAGGAATATTCTATGATATGGTGTTGTTCTTAAAGCCTTTGAGAGTGAGACGATGAATTTATATAAGGGAAGGAAGTGCTATATGATGGGGAACATGCATGACATACAGAAGGTCCGGGTGTTTCCAAGAGAGTAGTAATGGCGGTTATTTTCAGTAAGCCTATAGTGATGGAGGCCTTGTCATACGCTTACAGCATAGCGACTAGTGAGTGTATTGTGAGTATGTTAGCATACAATGTTCTTCTTGCTGTATTTATAAAAACTGGGCATATCCTAGCAGCCTTGCTATCTTAAAGTAGATATGAACCAATACCCATTATGGTATGTGATAATACAGGACAGTGTTTTACTACCCTTTTAAATAACATATAAATTATGTCCCTGATAGATTTTCCATTCATGCAGTTTTTTAAATTCTTGAAAAGTATACTCGTTACATAAATCTGATGATGCATGTATTTCAAAAGTACAACCTGTAATGCACACTTGGATGTAGTGTCCGAGAACTTTTGGAGAACACTATGCCCTTTCCTAGATATGACCTTTTATCTTCTGACAAGTAATTCTGTCTCGGTTCTACGTCAACAGCCACGAAGAGTAAGCATAGGACTATAGCAGATTCTTCCTTTGAGAAAAATAAGTGCAATATAGTCACATAAAAAATTTAATTTTCAGTGATACGTTTTGCTGGTTTCTTACATAACAATATATATTTGATCTCTATTTGGTCATTCTAATAGTTTATTACAGAGTCTACAAGAGCTAAGCAAGGATTAGACATTAATATATTTTTTGTGGGTCAGTTGTTGCGTCTCAGTTCTCTTCTCACAAAATTCATCATTATACAACACTAGTCATTTGCCCTAAAATAAATTATGGTATAATATTGCATGTCTCCACTCCCCTGTGTCTCTTTCCCCTCCTCCCTCCATCCCATGTCTCTTTCCCCTCCTGCCTCCATCCCCCCCCACAGTGAGCAATGTGTGGCTAGCCTTCATGCGCAGTGTCTTTTTCCCCTCCTCCCTCCACCCCCCCCAGTGAGCAATGCGTTGTTAGCCTTCATGCGCAGTGTCTTTTTCCCCTCCTCCCTCCACCCCCCCCCAGTGAGCAATGCGTGGCTAGCAATCATGCGCAGTGTCTTTTTACCCTCCTCCCTCCACCCACCCCCAGTGAGCAATGCGTGGCTAGCCTTCATGCGCAGTGGCTTTTTCCCCTCCTCCCTCCCCTGTGTCTCTTTTCCTCCTTCAACCCTCCCTTGTGTCTCTCCCCTCCATCCCCTGCGTTTCTTTCCTCTCCATGACGCTCCATGCACTGCTCATTCCTGAATATAGTTTCCGTAGTGCGTGTGTCCGCTAGCCAATGTTACACACTATGGAAACAATATTACTGATTGTATCAATGTAATGGCCAGTTCACCAAAACTCCCACCCACAATGTGCCAATATGATGAGTTCTACCAAAACTCTCATCCACTAAGGTCTATATTCATATAGCAATGTTTATTATACTTCGGCTGTTCCATCAAATTTGCTGAGGGACCCCACAAACCAATTGGCTCAGTAGATAGAGAGAGAGGGCCTGCGGAGATGGTTTCAAGGTTGGAGTCAAAGCAGCGCAGCAAGATCCCCATATTTATAGCAAATCATAAACAGGAAGTTCTAGCGATAATTATTGCTAATTTTGTTAAATAAACAAGCATTGAGCGCCATTATAAGGAGCTGTCCACAGTTGCAAGTCACTTTCTTTGATACAAACTTACAAACATGCTTTTATGCAAATGCACTTTGAATAAGTGAAGTACCATGAAAAGTAAAAAATAATTAGAATTCTATTGCAAATTTAAACCATTTATGCTTTAAAATTAATATATATATATATATATATATATATATATATATATATATATATATATATCCTTATGAGAATTTGCATGTTGCTTTAATGACTCTCTGCTAAATTTTGATTCGTGGTCCATATATTAAACACAAGCTGAAATTGTTCTTGTTGTAAGCATAAGGCATACTAAATAAATTATGTGTACAGATTCAATAGTTCTTACAGCTTCAGCCATAATATATGTTTGTTGATTAATTTGAATCATAAAAGAATGAGATACAGATTTTCAATTATCCTGTGGACAGAGTGAAAATGGCATTTCAACAGCAGATTAATCTACTTACCTGCAAAGGTTTTTAAGTTTGAAGGCATTTACTGTAATTAGAGTAAATTAAACATCAGATCCAAGACATTGACAAATGAAGACAAGCTATAAAACTGTGACTCGGAATAAGATTTATTAGGTGTGAGAGAGGGAAAATATGAGCAAAGCATAATGATTAAGCGAGCCATAAAGATACACAGAGAATTATTTATGTACTGTCTACTGCAAATCAACAATTGAGCATTTAGGAACCCCCCACATTTTATTTTGTGCTGTCAGTGCTAAATTATAAAAATCAATTAAATTCTATTTAGCTCTATAGAATAGACTGTGTTGCCAAAATCTGGGTAAGAAGAGAATGTGAACCTTTAAAGAGCATACTTTGAAACTGTCCATATTTTTGTACATAGTCCATCTCAATATCCAAGTTTCCAAGTTTTAATTGGTAGTGCAACATTGATGGACCATTTCACCAGTCTGACCATGATCCTATTTCTTTGACTAATTTCTCTCCAAATCTATTGGAAGAATGACTTTCTTTTGGGTATATGGGATTTTTCTTAATAAGTGACATATGCTGACATGAAACTGATTGCATTAGAGCATCAAGTAGGTCAATAAAGTTCTCTAAGTTCAAAAATTGACCTAGTAAGGAATGGACTTAGTCGTTAATTGGCTAACTTGAACAGTGAGCTCTGATTAAATAATGATGACTGATAAAAGGGCCAAGCACCATTAGTGTGTTTTAAGAGTATAAAGCCACTGGATGGTAGCTCTGCCCATTTTCTGTTATAAAACCACAGAGTGTCTAATAAGAATTCATAGATTAAATGTACAAACTATACAAATATATATATATTTTTTAGTAAAAGTGATGAGTACCAAGGTTTTTTGCTCATCCAGACAGGTTTAGTATAAAAAATGTTGCATTTCAAGGAGGCTGAGAACCAAGAAACCACTGAATTTAAGATTTTAGGTACCGTATTGGTCCGAATATAAGCCGCACCCGCATATAACCAGCACCCGTAAAGTTCAAGGTGGAAAAATAGAAAAAAGATAGTACTCAAATATTAACCGCAACCGGAAAATTGGAGAGAAAAAGACTCTCAAAGTGATCAGCCATTGCAAGAAACAGGCTTTCTAATTAGCACTGTAGTTTTTTTTGCAGGTTACAGGCTTTACAGGATGTTAGAATCCCTAAAACCAGAAATCGCTATTCAATACCACAGTCTAAAGCACGCAAATCTGCACCCTTAACTTGCAATTGCGCAAATCGGCATTAATTTTGCGTTCGCGAATAGAAGCCACACACGTAACAAGCAAAGTTCGCAAATCGGCAAGGTGCAGCTTATATTCAGACCAATACGGTACATGAACAGATAAATACAAGGAAATACAAGGAGATACACAAAATCTAATTATAAATTGCAAGTTTGTTAAAGCATAATTGTATAGTAAACTTTTCCATGTATATTAAACCTTTTCCTTCTTTTCTTTTTCTTTCCCTTTCTTCTTTATGTTATTGAAATTGATTAACCATAAAGGCTTAATCACATATTATAATTCTCGAATTACGAAACGTCGTCACGCTTTGCATGGTGCGTAGCAAGGCGAGCCGTTAAGGCAATAAAACTTGCAGCACTTCGGCGATGAGGCAACTTGCGGCACTTGGGTGATGAGCGTGAAAAAGGGCTCATCTAAAACTCGCAGCACTTGGGCGATGAGTGCCAAAGGCGCTCATTGCCTGCGAGCCTCGCAAAGCGAGGCAAGCAGTGGAGGCAATGAAACACCCGGGACTTAGCCTCCAAACACTTAGGAAACGCAGGATCACCGTAGGCTGCAAGCACTTGACGAACGCGGTACTTAGAAAAAAAAAATATGAGACGCGGGACTTAGAAAACAAAAATACGATATAGGAAAAATATGAAGTTAATGGCCGTGCAGCTAAAAGCAAATAACACGAAACACACATACACACAAAAAAAAAAATACAACAAAAACATCGCAGACAGCACGGGGGAACAGCAAGGACGTCTGGGAGTGAGGTGGAACACCAATTTAAGTCGATTTTGGCAGCTTTTGGCGCCCCAAAAAAATGAAAATGAAAATTGCGTACTACTTTTACACAGGAACCTACGAGGTACAAAATACATTAGCACATAGACAAACAATGCTATTTTACAATCCTAACTTGCCACTAACAACATTACGCATATACAGTAGCGTTTTACACAAATAAACCAACGGTTTGCCTCCACGCACGCAGCCTATTTCTAATGCACTGTTACAACATTCATAAAACTATCTCCTCAGGCCAGCAACAGTCCAACTGGACATTATATGCTGCAGAACAATAAAAAGAGATTGTTAGCGCTTCAGGCTATTGATTGTTACATATGTTAATTAGAAAAAGGTAAACTATATTAATGTATTATTCAATTAATTCATTAATTAGTATTTAAAAAAATATAGAGATAAGCCAATGGACACGCGAGGAGAGGCTCGCAATTAGCGCCAAAGGCGCTTAGCTCGTGGCTCGCAATGAGCGCTGAAGGTCCTTACAGTATAAAAAGCTTAACATTGTGTGCCAAACAGCATTGCCACGGCTTCAAATTGTATTTACCATCATTTTTTGACGGGCAAGTCGCTAGTATTATATAAAAACAAAACAATAATAATGTTTGAGAAAAAGGAGGGCGTAGGAAATAGGGGGTTGTGAAATTTTGTGGACGCTCTCCAGGTTGGGTGTTGAGTTTTATCTTTCTCTTTTTTTAGTTCCAGCCTAATTTTTAGAGTCCAATATGTACCAGCAGGATGCCATTTTTCCAACTTTCAGCTAGTTTCTATGAAATCATACTCATTGTGTCTATGAATTATATTTTTCTCCTACCTTCTTCAAACGTGGCAATTTTTGTTTTCCAATTTTTTGCTATTTGATTTATTAGGAATTGAGATTTCTTCAGGAGTTTTGAAAAGGGAATTCCTAGTTATGCTTCTTCTATTTTTTGGGGAATATGAAATCCCTACAGTTTTTTTAAGTTAGATTATGTTTCTTCCCATATACGAGCGATTTTAGGACATTCCCATAATGCATGTCTCAGTGTACCCGTTTGTTGTGGCCTCTAAAACATTTAGGGAGATGCCATCTTAAAAGAGTTTTAAAGGCATTGTCTCTTAGGATTATATTTAGAGAGGAGCTTGCTATATTTTTAAAAATGTTACCCCATTGTGCTTCATCAACAGTTATACTCAGTTCTTTTCCCCAGAATATTTTGTAGGGTCATTTGACTGTTGTAACCTGGTCGTTTAGGTAATTATATAGAACTAGTGAGTTGCCCGTCAAAAATTATGGCAATAAAATTTGAAGCGTGGTAAAGCTGTTTGCCACACAATGCAAGTCTATGTGCTCATTGTGTGCCTCCTCCGCCCCCACTTTACCCTCATTGCAAGCGTTGGCCAGCCCACAACTTTCGGGCCTCGCAATGAACGCCTTTGGCGCTCATTGTGAGCATCTCCCCACTCTATCATCCCTGTGGCTCTTTCCCCCTTTCCCTCCCTCCCCTGTGTCTGTGGGTTTTTTCCCCCCTTATCTCCCTCCCCTGGGTCTCTTTCCCACCTCTCTCAGCCCTGTGTCTCTTCCCCCTCCACTCCTCCTCTGTGTCTCTTTCCACCCTCTCCCCCCTCTCCCTCCACTGTGTCTTTCTCCCCCCTCTCCCTCCTCTGTGCTCCTGTTTGCATTTACGGGTGTGAAACCATTTGCATGCTTGGGAAATTTATGATTTTCCCCAAGGCTGAAATGTCTTTCCGATTTACAGGCTTGAAAAAAATTACTGCTTTACGGCCTCCATTTATATCCTCGCTTAGCCGTTCTTAAACCTCCCAAAAACGCCAATTACATAGCAAATTAGCTTGCAACCTCACTCACAGTCTCCCTGCCTCTCCCCCGTGCTGTGTGTGAGGCGTTCATTGCGCATGCGCCAGCCCATAACATTTAACATTGCGTGACGACAACTCGCAATTACCCCAACTATTATATGTGATGGAGATATTTTTCTTTCCATTGGAGTTGCCGATCCAGCATTTCTCAACAGGTGTTTTTTTAGCTGGTCTGTTGTTGCTTAGAACATAGGCCATGTTTATATTTATTGAAGCTAAAATTCTGTTATTCTAAAATACCTGAACATTTACTTATAGAACCAGCCAGAAAAGGGTGACATTCTAGGCATTTGATCAATACATTTCCATTTCCATCTCAAATTCATATTACTTGAGTATATTGTAAAACTAACAAGACTTCACTGTTTCAATTTTTAAACGTGTATATACATTTGCTGATATATGATTGTTTCGCACATACTCATTTTGTTTATATCTTACACATTGTTGATTGATTTGATTTAACACAGTGCAGACAAAGCATGTACAGTATGTGTATCCTTAGCTTAATAGTTTATAGAACTACTTAAGCCCACCATCCTTGAATAGCAATTTTCCATTCATGTGACACAGAGACTGAAAACAATCTCGGCCAATTGACTGCTATTATTGAGCTGCTTCTGTTGGATGATTCCAACTTACTGTATTGTGGGAGAAGACAAATTGATACATAAATAATAGAGAATTGTGTACATATACAGTATCTACCGTATTTGCCGGCGTATAAGACAACTTTTTTGTCCTGAAAAACATGCCTCCAAGTGGGGGGGTCGTCTTATACGCCGGGTGCCTCCCCGCTCCTCATCCTCAACCCCCCTCCTCATTCTAATCCCCCCTCCTCATTCTAGACCCCCCTCCTCACTTTAACCCTCTAAATACCTCCCATCTCACTTACCTTCATCTGCAGCTTCTCCTCCGGCCTCCGCTCCTTACTGCGTCGGCACCCGGTATATGCTAATGACGTGACGTCACATGCACGAAACGTCATTAGCATATACCGAGTGCCGATGCAGGAAGGAGCGGAGGCCGGAGGAGAAGCTGCAGATGAAGATAAGTGAGGGGAAAGGGAGAGGGGGAGGTATTTAGAGGGGTAAAGTGAGGAGGGGGTTTAGGATGAGGAGGGAGGATGAGGAGGGATGTTGAGGAGGGGGGTTGAGTAGAGGGGTTGAGGTTGAGTAGGGAGGTTGAGAATGAGGAGGGAGGTTGAGGA
Source organism: Discoglossus pictus (assembly GCA_027410445.1). NCBI lineage: Eukaryota > Metazoa > Chordata > Amphibia > Anura > Alytidae > Discoglossus > Discoglossus pictus. The sequence goes on along the minus strand of CM050167.1, from coordinate 346,161,548 downwards.
TGAGGAGGGAGGTTAGGGATGAGGAGGGAGGTTGAGGATGAGGAGGGGGTTGAGGTTGAGGAGGGATTTTTTTAGTGGCAATGTTGGGGGGTCATCTTATACGCCGGCAAATACGGTATATATGTAACCGCAGCAGATAAGCTTTTCAAACCAGTGCTGCAGGTGACGTCTTCAGTCCCATGCATTGAAATGCGTTTACTGCTCCTCAGATAACGGTATATTGAAGATGAACCTCAATCATATAAATGTATGTTTGAATGGATCTTATAATATAGATAGTCTTCGGTAGAAGTCTGCAGGCACAGCAACATTGCCTTCCCTAAAAATATTCATGTAACTAACTAAGAAAAATCGCACTAATAATATACTGACAAGACATCAAATTAGATACAGGGAAAAGGAGGTTCGGATGCAACTTGAATTTTATTGTGTTACTTAAATGTTTTTAATATTTTTGTTTTGCTATATTGTATTCTTATTTCTTACTATGGAAAAAAGAGAAAAGAAGGGGAAAGGGAGGAGAGCAGGCACGGGGATGAATGGACAGAAAGATAGAGACAGAAAAGGATATGGGAGTGAAGGAGACAGAAAAGGGAGAGGAATAAGGGAGAAAGATGGGGGCGAGAGGAGATGGAACAGGGCAGAAAGGAGAATGGGGAGGTAGTGGAAAGAGGGATGAGAAAGAAAGAAAAAAACAGCAGGAAGAGAGTTAGATGGAGAAGCAGAGGGCAAAAGGAGGTCCAGAGGGGCCATGGAGCCACAGTGGAAAGTGAGGGCCGCAGGAGGACCAGGTGTGGTCCACTGGGGGTAGCAGGAGGGCCACAGGGGTCACAGGACGGGCTCCACCCTTGACTGTATGCTCTAGGTCTAATGGCCTCCTGGCTTACTTAATTTTCTATATACAGTATATAAGGACTGCCATTATCAAGAAGAAAAGTTTTATATTGTTCAGTTTTGAGAATGCTGTACGGTGAAGTATTAATCCACACCAACTTAAACATGTAAGATAATAGCCATTGGGAATAAGGAGATAGCTTTGGAATATAAAAAAAAAAACAATAATAGGTATAGTCCGTGGCATCTACAACTAGTGAGTCATCCTGTACTGTAAAGAATCCAAGATGGGGTTAACGTATTAGTTTGCATTTCATTTTGAGTGTGGCATGAAAATCTAAAAAAACACACACCCTCATAAAATATCTCCATTTCTTGGAGAAGAACTGCTGATGAGTTTATCCACAGCAGTGCGACCTAGCACACACATTGTTAGGAAAATATTCCATGCATGCTGGAATCTATTAATGAGTACAAGCCATTGTTATCCTTATGACTGCAAATGGGGACATACGGACCTGGGGCAAATCTCTCAATGTAACATAGCAATGTTAGGAGTTAGCAGCAACTTTATTAGAGCATGGTGATTTTCACTAATTCTTATAAACTATTAATATTACAAAGTTTCTGTGAGCTTTTTCCTGCTTTTATTTGGATCAAGTCATATTACATTACAATACCATTACCAAAAAGTATTTGATATAATTTATATGCTATGTTATCTGCTTTTGCATACATTTGTCCTATATAACTTAGTATTTTCCCATTTAAATCTATACATAGTATATATCAGGCCCTATTTGCTTCATAACATAAACAGAAGAATAAGTACCTTTAGAGGCTTGTCATTTTATCCCCCCCTGACACCCTCCTGCCCTCAGAGTGTCACTGTGTGAAGTGGATGTGCAGCAAACTGTGAATTTCCATATTGCATCTTTGGATGCACAGTAGCTTCTTATTCGTCCACATGGTAATATGGTACATCTTCTAGTGCAGGAGCCAGCACTATATGACAGCATGAACCAGGAGGAAACTGCTGACTATTCTGCGTGCACTAGAAAATGCAATATGTGATTATTATTATTATTATTATTATTATTATTATGTATGTATAAAGCGCCAACACATTGCTCTCACCCATCTCACACAGTGACAATGTCTGAGAGGAGGAATGAGGTCAATATAGCATAGGGGGAAATTAATATAATTTATAGTGCTTTAATTATATTATGATGTTAGCTTATCCATGCACAAACAATACTGTTTGCCAGAAATTCTTCAATTATGATAAGCAAGTGAGTGAAAAAACAGTCTACTGCACAAAATATGGCAAAATAACTTGCAGTCTGTAATTTTTTAAGGTTTATATTTGTTTTATTTCTGATTTTAAAGCTAAAAATATTAATGGATGGAGACCCCTGAATAAATAAATGTGAATAAATAAAGTTTAAATAATTTACTGTGTGAAATAGGAGTATAGGTCATACAGCACTATTTGCATAAAAAGCGAGTCTATGCATTAATATTAGAGCGGCTGTGAAATATTAACATGCCTCTTTGCCATTTTGGGCTGCTGAATTATTCTATAGGTCCATGTGTTCAGTCCATAATAGTTTGGAAAATAAAACTCCACACTGACACCTACTGGGCTGACAATTCAAATGCAACCGCGGAACAAACAACGATTTTACAGACGTCAAATATTCATGATAGATATTTGTAGTTTTGAATAAAACTAGTCTATTGAATTACCACAGAAAGCCACATATATAATATTGCTCTCTTTATATTACTTTCACATGTCATCATCCAAAATGTCAATATTTTTTCATTATGTGAAGCAAGGTTTGAAACACACAGTAAATTTTTCCATGTAATTTCATTTAACTTATACAGCATAAAAGAAGTGATTCAGCCCCTTCCAGTGTTCAATCGTTAAATAATAATAAATAACTGTTTTATTTACCGCGGTGTATACCATGCATTTCTAAAGGATACAAAGCTACCATTATACAAAATCGTTTTGTCAATACATGGCATGCATTTGCTTTTTTTAAAGTCCATGATTACTTGCATTTCACATCTTATGATCTGTGGAACAATTATGTGGGCGATATATGATTATTTATTTATTTATTAACAGTTCAAGTGCTGCGGAGTGGTGTATCTAACAGACTGGCTAGAGATGACAGAGATGGATTGGCCTCCTGATTCCTGCTGTGTTAGAGAGTACCCTGGCTGTTCCAAACAAGCACACCATGGGGATCTTAGTGATTTGTATCAGGAGGTAGGACTTTTATCTACGGTTTATTTTAATCTAATTTTTCATTGAGTTTTTTATTGGAAAATTTACTATTTGCATCATTGCTAACTACTGTTTTTCCTTGTTAAACATGCAAAAAAAAGCAAGGCAAAGAAATCCAAAAGCAATGCATTATATTTTCCAGACATAATTTTTCTGCTATTTTTATATTGTTGATCAAAAAAAAAAAAAAAATATATATATATATATACACAATTATTACGTTTTAATATTTCATGTTAATATTTTCCTGTATGTCGTAACACTTGTTTGTCAAGTAACAATAAACTAACATTAGCAGCAATCTAAGCCATGTATATAAAACATTTCTTGGTAAAATGTGCATTTTGTGTTTGTTACATCACTTTCTCAGAGCTGAAGCATGGGTGTGTGTGTTTTGGTTTAAGCCTTTGTTAATCGTTACTGGAAAAGACTGAAATTGACACCACATCTTTCTTCCTCACTGGCCCAGAAGCAGACTCCTTGCTACAAGAAATGCAAACATATCTCTCCAAAAATGTAAACACCCTCTCACATTGAACTTCCACCAATGTAGCAAAGATTCCCACAGGCCCAGCAGATGCTTCACAATTTATTTTTTTTAAATTAAAAACTAGTTGCATTACTTTTTTTCTTAATTATGCTCTTCGTTAGACTCAAAGGGCCATATTCAATTCAGGTTTTGGGCGATCGGGTAGCCTGTAAATGACGTTGCAAGTTAATTTGCTATTCAATTGGCGTCTTTTTGCGGGCTCCAAACGGGATACAAGTAACGGCCTAGAAACAATTGCGATGGTTAAAACTGTAACTTACAGCCTCCCGAAGCCTTTGACCTTTCACTTTCGCAAGAGATACGATGGCTAAAATTTCAGATCGCTGTTCAATTGCTTAATTTCCCAAAGCCTGCAAATGTTTTCACACCCGTAAATGGCAAAAGGAGGAGAAAATCCTACGAGTGCTAGAGAGGACCCGCAAGGGGGTTAAACACCTATTAATAGCACTGAAAATGCAAATAAAAAAATCAATACTGCTCTGTAAATAACAGGGAAAGCGATGATAGACATTAGAATTCATTGCACAACAGTCTCAAGCTGGCAAATAGGTAGTATATAAGATTTATTATTATGTTTCATTTCGGGGTTAATACATATCAGGCCACCCATATAGACTAGAACAGTATTGGCATTCATTTTCATAATTCTTTATTTTGCAGTTTTGCGAATCTGATCGCATATTGGACCTAATTGATTGACATGTAACCTCCATGTTTTAAATCTCATTTTCTATTGGCTGATTCGAAATGGGAGGTTACGAGCTTGCTTAATTGATCATGTTCCCACCCTGAACTGCTACGAACCAGTGCATGGTTTATGGTTTCGGCTTTGGGCCAGTAACATTCAGGCTTTAGCAATTGAATAGCATCGTAATCAGAGATGAACGGGAGCCCGCAACACACCCACAGACATACGTCTGTGATCGAGTTGCGGGCTTGGAATTGAATGTGGCTCAAAGTTTTCAAACATATATTTTTTTATTCATTTTGCAGTGGTCCTCTGACAGTTTTTTATGGCATATCTGCCCTATCAAATGCCTCCCTTTTTGGTAGTTTATTAGTGGCCATTGACAATCCAAGTTGTATGCTCCTATAAGAGCAATGTATAAATGTGCCATCTTGTTTTCCAATGTATGTTAAATTTTATCCATGTGTTTATTATATACCTAGGACTATAGAATTTGCTGATGCCTAGATATAAGTAATAATAATTAAGACCATCATTTTCAAAAAATGGACAATTTCTATTGGCAATATTTTTCACTCTAAATTGAGTTATATTGTAATTGTTAACAAATGGTATTTAAATATTATATTTATTTTCTAATCTACTTTAGTTCACATTTTAAAAATCAAATTTTTTAGACATTTTTTGCCTTAAAAGATGCAGAGGAATCTGCCAGAATAAGAGCTTGCAAGGTAAAAATACTGCAATGATCTTAGTAATGTGCGATTATCTGTTTTAGATTTGGTTGTGTTTTACTGTATGTATTTCCCATAACCAAGATATAAAGTAAAAATATAATCAAACCTCACAGGGCTTATGTTCTGAAACAAGGTAAAAATAGAAATAGTCCCTTGATATTTGGAAACACAGAACAAATAATGGTCACCACACAAAGCAGACTTCTGATATGACTTTTGGGGCTTCTCTTCAATTCAACTGCAATCCATCAAATTCTAACAGAGCACTCATTGAGAGCAATCGGAAACTAGAAGATATTTGTATTCTAAGGGTATGCGTCTTGTCTCTATAGATCAGCTTCTTAACTCCACCAGTACTGACTAAACCTATTATCAAATGAGCAGTTTTACACATTTTCCAGTCATTAATCGTTAAAGTACTGTAGTATGCAATTGGGCTCCATTAGTAACTTGTGCCTAATAACAGGATAAAATATGCAGCTGTCAATTGGTTTGAGCTGTGCTGTAAACTTATAAATTCATTTATAGAAACCACAGTGATGCTTCTGTGACAGTTTCTCAATTAGAGTAAATGTGTTTTGGAACAGGAAGATGTAAGTTTGCTATGCATATAATCAGAACATGAGTATTCATTTATTTTCTTAATCTATATTTACACAGACTATATTTCTCTGTATATATATATATTTATTTACTACAATTACTACTATTACTACTATCTGATATATCTATCCTCTTTGTCCTCTCTCTCTCTCCAACCCCTGTTCTCTTACCCACCTGGCTTCCTTTCTTTCCTTCTTTCTTTCTTTCTTTCTTTCTTTCTTTCTTTCTTTCTTTCTTTCTTTCTTTCTTTCTTTTTTTCTTTCCCTTCCTGACCACCTCTTCTCTTTTCCCATGACATAATTGATCTGTCTGGGGCTACTGCCCCCTCTACTTGGCCTTATAGCGGCCCTCTACCTCTTCACTTTCTCCCCACTCAACTCCCCACATGTGTCTTGCCGAGCAGAGAGACAAGTGGGAGCTACATACCTTTTCATCCACTTATCTTAAGGAACACATAGGCTGTGCAGTATTGAGAATGATACATATCAATGAGATTAAGCATTATGTTTTTCTTTGTTCAACACCCCTCTCCTCTGTTCTTCCCTCCTATCTTCATTACCTTTCTCAGTTAGAGTAAATGTGTTTTGGAACAGGAAGATGTAAGTTTGCTATGCATATAATCAGAACATGAGCATTAATTTATTTTCTTAATCTATATTTACACAGACTATATTTCTCTGTATACATATTTATTTACTACAATTACTACTTTTACTACTATCTGATATGTCTATCCTCTTTGTCCTCTCTCTCTCCAACCCCTGTTCTCCTACCCACCTGGCTTCCTTTCTTTCCTTCTTTCTTTCTTTCTTTCTTTTTTTCTTTCTTTTTTTCTTTCCCTTCCTGACCACCTCTTCTCTTTTCCCATTACATAATTGATCTCTCTGGGGCTACTGCCCCCTCTACTTGGCCTTATAGCGCCCCTCTACCTCTTCACTTTCCCCCCACTCAACCCCCCACATGTGTCTTGCCGAGCAGGGAGACAAGTGGGAGCTAGAGATCTTTTCATCCACTTATCTTAAGGAACACATAGGCTGTGCAGTAATGAGAATGATACATGTCAATGAGATTAAGCATTGTTTTTTTTCTTTGTTCAGCACCCTCTCCTCTGTTCTCCCGCCTATCTTCATTACCAGTATCCCAAGCTCTCATTTCTTACAACATACGTCTGAAATAGACACAGTGCCTATTCTCACTGGCCCAGAAGCAGAGACCTTGCATCATTCACTGTAACAATAGATCTCCAGAAACATAAACACCCCTCTCACACACAATTTACACCAATGTATCATGGATCTTTCCAGGGTCCTGCAGTTGCATCAACATTTTTTTTTTCCTTTTTAATTATGCTGACTCAGATTTAAAGTTTTCAAAAAAATATTTTGTTTTTTCATTGAGTGGTGTTCCTTTACAAAACATAGTGGTATAACATCAAATACCCTCGTTCCAATGCTACAAAGACAAAAAGTACTTTCAATGTCCCTCTTTAATCCATCTCTAAAAAACGCTATATTTTTATCATCTTTTAATTTCGCAAAAGTTACGATGGCTAAAATCGCAAATCTCTATTCAATTTCTCAATTTCCCCAAGCCCGCAAATGTTTTCACACCCGTAAATGACAAAAGAAGGAGAAAATCCAACAAGGGGACTGTGAGGAATTGACTCTGCTGGGTTTTGAACCCTGGTCCCCAGGCTGCTATGCCTCTTCCCTACCAGCCTGCCTGTTGTAAATTCCATTGGGACCTTATAAGCTTGACTCTGCTAGCAATTGTATCAGTACCTAAGTCTCTTCAGCTGTGTCTGGTCAGGAGTCTGGTCCTTGGCCTATATAAGGCACTTCCTGTCTATTGATCCTTGCCAGATTATTGTGTGGTTTCTGATCACTTCAATAAACCTTGTTCCTGTTTTCACCTACAAGTTTGCGGAACTGGATTATTGCTGACCCTGGCTACTGGTCTCCACAACTTTGTGATTTCTATATCATTACAGGGACCTTCAAGGGGGTTAAACAACAATTTGTAGCACTGTAAATGCAAAGAAAAATACTGCAGTGTAAATAACGGGGAAAGCGATGAAAGACATTAGAATTAATTGCACAACAGTCTCAAGCCTGCACATCGTCAGTATATAAGATTTATTTTTATTTTTAATTTCCTGGTTAAATCGATCTCGGGTATCAATGAGTTAATACATATCAGGCCACCCATATGGACTAGAACAGTATTGGCATTCATTTTCATAATTCTTTATTTTGCGGGTTTGCGAGTCTGATCGCATATCCGACCCCCGAACCTAATTGATTGACATGTAACCTCCATGTATTACTGCTGTAATAATGACAGTCTAATTTTATATTTGCTGATTTGAAATGGGTGGTTACGGGCTTGCTTAATTGATCATGTTCCAACCCTGAACTTCTACAAACCAGTGCATGGTTTACGGAGTCCGCTTTGGGCCAGTAACTTGCGGCCTTGAACAATTGAATAGCACCGGAATCGGAGACGAACAGGATCCTGCAACACACCCGCAGACATAAGGCCTACAACTATCAAGTTGCGGGCTTGCAATTGAATCGGGCCCTGAGCCTTTATTGTTGCTTCAGATACATTTTTAAACCAAAACAATAAAAAAAAACATGGCTTTTTCCCCACCCTGTAACTAGAGTTAACAACCTCCCACTGAGCTTAGGACCCTGAATGTCTAAGATTTCACAATTTGTCTTCCCTCCTGCCGTTTGATCTCTGGGTAATTGGGAAGAGCTAATTAACCTGTCCTTGTCCTGTTTATACTTTTCCAGGAGGTGATTTAGCAGCCAGTGTCATCTCTGCCCCCCCCAGGCCTCATATTTCCTTCTGCTGGCAAACTAAGGTCACCCCATAACTCTGACCCTGTCCCCAGAGGATTCACGAAATATACTTTATTATAGTCCTCTGTGAAAACCTATCATTTTGATACTACACATAGCTGGGTACCATCCATACATCACATATAGGCAAGTATAACATGTCTCACAAACAGGATGGCTAAACAACTCCCATTATCGTCTAGCCAATATTAAACACCACATGCAAACAGGGCAATACCAGTACATAGTCTAAAAGTTCGGTGGGGCCTTCTGGGCAACCATCAGCCTATTTTCTGGTGACTTTGGCATAGGGAGATTTAGATGGTGGGGTACAGGTTTCATAGCTGTTGGTAAAGTTGTATACTGCAGAGCAGCGGTACTCAATATGCAGACCTGGGTCTGAATCAGGACGCCCAGCCCATATCTTTCAACCCTCAACATTATTATGAAAAGTTCTATATATCCATCCTAAAGCTATTACATCTTAATAACCTGTTAGGTACATTGTATCCTTTCTCAAGGTGCAATTATACTAAAATATTTCTGTGTGTATAAGTAAAAAGAATTTGGACCCCAGAGCAAATAAAATTTAGACCAGTGACTGCCCCGTCTGTACATTGTCTTTAGACTAGAAGTAATATCAGAAAGGTTATTCATAGAAAACAGAGAAATGTAGAAATCTCATGAATGGTCCTTAGGTTCTTGCCATTGGAAATGCAAAAGCATTGGAACTGCTAAAGCCATTGGATAAGATCCCTCTAAACGGCTTGTCAGTAATCTTACATATGTGACCCAGCATACAATCCTTTAGATTGTAAATTTGCGAGTTTTCCGTCTTGCAAGGTGCTTTGGGGAAAGCACTTTGGACACCGGATTCTAAGCTCAAAAACAGGGCCCTTCATCCTTTGCAACGTGTCATTGTTTTGCCTTGATCGTAACCCATGTATAACGCTATGGAATATGTCGGCGTGTTACAAATAAACAATAATAATAATACCAGGATTTATTTTGATCACCTGTTTGCCCTATACTGATTTCCTTTGACAAAGCTATATCACTAGCAAAATTGCCTATAGGTTTTAATCTTGGAAGGACTTCCACTGCTATAATACTAGAACTATAGGTCACTTATGAGGTTCCCCAAGTGGGCACAGGAATACAGGAGTTTCATTATTTTTCCTGCTGTTACGTCTATAAGAGGATACAATATATTTTGAAAATATAGGGTATACTCCCCCAACACATGTATATTGTATAGTGTCAATTTGATTTTATTGTACTTCATGGATTTAGATATACGTAGTCCAATTTACATATTGTAATTTAAATAGGCACAGGGATTTGAAGATATATAATTGTTTCTACTCTTGATATTGAGGGTTTCTTGATGGTAGAGGCTTTAGCCAGATTTGGGGCTGCTGTTAGAGAGCCTTCCAGGTAGGAGGATCCACCGAGGTCACAGACATAATCTACTACTATCCCTTTGCCTAAGATATGATAAGTGTCTACATATATATATATACGTAATGAACTGTGAATGTTGCATGGTTTGAGTAATAAAGATGACAAATTAGAGTTTTCAAAGTGCATTTAATACATTTTGCTGTCACTTAATTGATGTGTTAGGCACCACGTTTAATTTTGACTATCTATAGATTTACTTTAAAATCTGATTTACAGCATTCTCTCTCTAGCACATTCTCAAGTGCCTGACTGCAAATTATAGGGATATCACAGAGTACCCTAATCAGAGGAAGGTCATGTATTAATTTGTTGAAAAAACAGTTAGTACAGGGGCTACATCTGTAAACCTTATATGCAAATAAAAGCTTTAATATATTTTACTGGGTTTTAAAATGCATTATAGCTAACTTGTTACATCAGTGCCCCACTTTTGTGTGTGAAAATTATTTCTATCAGTTTCCATTATTGCTAAAAACCAAGGGCAGAGAAACAATACAAGAAATCTTTTCTGTTCCATTCTGGACACAATACAATACAAAAACAAAGACCTTACTTGTTTTAATAGATAAACCTTGGAACATGTATCTGGATAATGCTGTGTACAATATTTTTTGTATTGTTGAACATTGAGAATCGTAATTTAATAGAATGAAAAAAGCTGTAAATAGTATTTTTTCTTTACAAAATGGTCACATGCCTGTAAAAACAATAAGCCCTTCACCTTAACCAAACATCAAGATGAGAAAATATATATTTTGCCTAGATTAAAAGAAAATGTTGTTCTATTAATTCTAAGATCTAACATCACTTTCCCTTTTAATAATTGTACAGTAGAGTGATTTTATTTACATTACAAGTGCTACGTATTGGACTTTACCCCCCTTGCGGGTCCTCTGGAGCAGACGTTGGGCTTTGGGCTCCATTTGCGTGTTACAGGCTTACTCGCTAGTGACTTCTTTGCAATTTAATAGCTCAATTGAACACGTAGCGGTTACCAGCTTGAGAGACCAAAGGATTTACGAGCGCGAAGTTCAACGTTGCTCAACCCGTAGGCTTTTTCCCGGCACAGCTGCGTCTTAACCCGGAATTCGTCTGCTTGCTACGCTACGGGCCTAATTTAGTAGCATAACAGCCTAAGATCTACGTTACTGGCTATGTTTTAACACATAGCCTGAATGTAATGTGGCTGCATCTCAGTATATGTATTAACACATTGATTCCCGGGATCGATATAACACAAAAAATATACATGAAATGAAGTATTTTTCTGAGCCGATTTGCGGGCTTGAGAATGTTGTACTATTAATTCTAAGACCTAACATCACTTTCACTTGTAATAAAACTACAGTAGTGTGTTTTTATTTGCTACGTATTGGACTTTACCCCCTTGCGGATGCTCTCAAGCACACATTGGGCTTTGGGCTCCATTTGCGTTTTACGGGCTTGCCTGTGAGTGACTTCTTTGCAATTTAATAGCTAAATTGAACAAGTAGCGTTTATGGGCTTGACAGATCAAAGGATTTACGAGCGTGAAGTTCATTGTTGCTCAGCCCGTAGGCTTTTTTTCGTCCCTGCTGTGTTTTAACCTACAAGTTTTCTGCGGGCTCCATTATGGATCTAATCTAATACAAAATTTCGACGTTACATGCTACTTTTTAACACGTAGCAAGAATTTAATGTGGCTGTATATTTTCAGCTTTTATACAGTCTGTCAAATATTTTGTCTTTTAAGGCTGTGACCCCTATGGGGGTGTCAACATAATCATTATAGGGTTTTTTAGATATTAATAAAAATAAAATGTTTTCTGAGATGTGCTGCATACATAAAGGATGCCTTTAAATCAATTATAGCAGAGCTGATAAAAAGCAGTAATAATGTTACATACAATATTTTGCTATAATTATAGATAAAGGCACATGCGTTCAATATTGTTGCCCCATCAGCAATCTACAATAAGAAGTAAAAATAACAATAACATATATTTAAAATTCATCAATAAGGCAGTCATGTCCCCATTTTCCTGTATCCCTGCCAATTCCTTTTGGCAGTGTGTCGAGTTCTCAGTAGGTCAAGATGTTTTTTTCTCCATATCCCATTGATTGAGAATTCAACATGGTATTCCCAATATAAAGCAGAACTGGCTGAAGAACAAGGAAGAACTGTATTTGGACCTGGATTCTTTATTGAGCAGCTTTATGATCAGTTTATGATATCATTTTATTTCTGTCCTTTTTTCTTTCTTTAGTACAGTAAATACTATTTTTTTATAGATGTTTTTGTGGATTTTTGCTGAGGAGGGAGGAGATAATACAGAGTACCTCTAAATATCTTAAAATGTAAATGTAGTGAAACATGATCACATTTATTTTGTCAGTGAATTGAGAACACTATTACAGAGCATGGTCATGACTGCCTCCCAGGCAGATTTGCTCTCACCCTTAATGCCCTCAAGGAGTGGAGACAAGCAGCACAACTGGTGGTTTAGAAGTTAATGTTTGAAAGTATATTTAATATTGCTTTTCCAATTAAATTTATGAAAGATCAGTGCTTAAAATTCCCTATTTTAAAAAAATTAAATAAACTACCTTGCATATCTAAACATCATTTTATTAACAAGTGCTTAAATCTTTGTTTTCACTTAATGAAACCTTCCAAACAGTCACTGCAAAGGTCTGTCCCCCAGCAGCTCATGCACACAGTTTGTCTATTGGTAAGAGATGTAGAAGCAACTTACAGACTGTTTCTCAACATCATCTTTTACTCTGTAAATGGCTAGTGCATCTAGAAAAGGGACAATTCCATATACCTTTAAATAAAATGCCCAGCTCTTGATGTTACAGCATTACAGTGGTTCTTTAACAGCTCTGGGACACAGGTCTGCGTTTTATTAACCCCTTTAAAAATTAAACAATTTTACAAAATCTTGTAGATTCAATAAACCTTTACAGCAGTGTTGGTCAACTCACTCCTACAAGGGCCACCAACAGTCCAGGATTTTAATATCTTTATTGTTGTTAGCAATAATATCAGTGTATGAAGAAAATACAATTAATATATCATCTGAAGTTAAATGTATATATAAGTTTCCTGGGTTTCGAATGTTTGGTAAGAAACAGGCAGTGATTATCAGAAAAATATATAGAAAAGTTCAATGTACTTACAAAGTTATAGGCAGGAGCGTAAAATCCAGCTTTTCACACCCACAGGGAGCTTACATAACCGAGTGTGCAGAAGAAAGGCAGCCAGATACAGAGTTGGACCTTTCTGGTAGAGACCACAGGGAGTAATGCTCCAGGGAGAATCACATTTTTGAGCGGGGTCTGAGCTCACAGCTGAATTAGAGCACAATGAGAGAGAGACTACATGTCCCAGGCTACTTTGCAACACAGGAACCCCAGAGTATGATACAAATGTATCAGCTAACCTCTGCTTTCTCCTGATTGGCCAAAACTAATTATTCATTGTATCTTAATCTTAGCAGGGATTTTCAGGGGTGTCAACTAACAAAAGCTGCAGCCTACAAACTTTTAGCAAAGATCAGGGTGAGTTTGTAAATGCTTATTTTGGTATTTTTTCATGCAAAACTATGTTTGCATACACTACTGATTCTCCTCAATCAGATGCATTAATAATCCAGGATACTTAGATATCCCTTTAATGTTCAGGTATTAGGAGAGTTGGTTTTATCCACTCCCTATGAGGTTTTCAGTGGGTGAGAGAAGACACATAGCTTTTTATGAAACAAAAGCAGGTTGTCTTTGTAACTATATAATTATACTTCCCAAATTGACTCACTGTTGTGATAATCTAAATTATAATAGAGTGCCTCATGCCTGAGAAAAATATACTGTAAGTAAAATATTACATCTGCTGTCATAACAAAATCTGTCACTTATTTAGTTTTAATTCCATAATCAACACTCTGGGAAACCATACAAATACACAGTTTAGATGTGCTAATACTCAAGATCACCCTCACACCTGACTGGGCCAAGCTTGATATTTTTACTGAGGCAGAACAGAAAACAATTAGGAAATACTATAAACACCTGCTGCAGAGTCTCTGCTGTCACTATAAAGCCGTACTTTCTCATTTGTTAGAAGCACAGAGCCCAAACCTGGAATGAGCACCAGTAGATTAGATTTCACATTCAAAATAGATTAGAAATAAAACACAAGAACACAGATACATTGTTGTTAAATGCTGTATTATGACAATCTCTGACTTTTTCAACTTTTATATATGCTGATGAGAATTTATAAAAATCACCAATTGTCACAAAAACGTTCAGCCAAACCAATTATTAAATCAGTTGCGTAATTGTTAACTTAAGGTTGACCCTGCAAATGGTAAATAAAAAAAAAAGTATGTCCAAGAAACTACTGGCTCGGTTTAGCAGAGTAAAACTGCCTGGCAATTTGGGGCTTGGGTGTTATTTTGGGGGGAAGGTGGACTGATATGCTACGGATATTTCTCCTTTTATATTGGTACAAATGCCAAAACAAGGCACTGGAACCTGAGTGGGTACCAATTTTCAAATAGGCATATGGTACTCATGTGTGATTTATCAGTAAACAACCCTAAGAGGTTTGAGATTGTACTTCCAAGAACCCCCTTGCTCCCTTTACCTAAAGAAACATATGTCTGGGGTCTGCTTTTTTGTCTTGAGGAAATGATTATTGCTTGGAATTTTGGAGTTGGCATTTGGTCAGATTGATATGCTACATGACAAGTGTCCATTGTAATTACACAAGTTTGTTGTATCAAGAACCTGGGCATTGCATCTGTTTACTATCATTATTACTATTGATCTCATGATAAATCACCAACTTCTTCAATATTTGTTGTACAACTCACTTGCATATTTTGTTCCAATTTGGGTATGGGTGCTCAAGTAATATTTAACTTTAATTTGTGTTTCAGGGCTGCGGAAGGAAAATGTACAGTTTCCTGCGAGGAACAAAACAATTACAAGTACTCCGATTTTTGGCCATTGCCATAGGAGTTACGCAGATCCTGGCCATGATCCTCACTATTACTTTGCTATGGGCTTTATATTATGATAGAAAGGATCCTGGTGTTCGTCAGGTCGTATCTTTGAATCCTGAAGCTTCCCAACATTTACCTTGCCACACAGTGGAACTATTGAAACCAAATCTTCCAAGGACTTGCGATCTAAGAACTACAACTAATGGATTAAACCCAAATGTTGAAATGGAGGAATTATAGTTGGTTAAAACAAATTAATCAATGGTGTGCAAGCACAATTCTAATGGATAAAAGGACGTTTTAAACTACCTGGTTGCATGTTTTTGTGGAATGTAGAAAATTAACATCATCAAGGTATTGTAAATGAGATCAATGACTAATTATTTTTTTATCATGCAAATAATGTCTACCACTTGTAAATGTAAAATATAGCTCAGTTTGAATTGTTGTAATTAATTTAAAAAGCCTTTTTGATTAAGTGATTTTTAATGACCATTATATAAAAGTCGTTAATAATTATATTTTATTTTTATTTAATAATTTGTTTAAAGACGACTTTGTTTTCTGAAATAGAGCTGTGAGTATCAGTGACCATTTTTACGGGACATATTATACAGAGGTCACACAATGGCTACATTTGAGTTCGTTCGCTAGCATAGTTTGATCCTAGTTCGATGCAGGAGATCTCTGCTTGATATAGCTGAACATTTGTGTGATACTATTTGTTGAGCTAATATAAAACTCATTGAAGCTTTGTTACACCAGAAGCTTTGGTGTTATAGAATTCTGATCCTCAGTGTGAGTTACAGTAGTCATTTCAAAGACTGTACAAAAATAGTAACATAAAAATATCACAACAGGAAAAGAACATTCATCTTACGTGAAACAATATGGGAGAAAATCAGCTTAGGTTTCTCTGTTGGTCTCAATTTTGATCTATAACTAAATATTGTAATTGTATTCGCCTAAGGTTCCTAGAACTAATTATGGCCCAGTACAGATCATCACATCTCTCTTTTGTCATCCCATTTTTAGTGACTTTTCCACAACTTTACAGCAAAATATAGCTGTGAATTTAAATCTATTTGGGTTATGCCCATTATATACCATCTTGTGATGGAAATGCAAGAGCATATATTCACTAAACTAAGTAATTGTTTTCAAGATGATTGAGGATCTTACAATTTGTAACATCACAGTGTTAAGTATTCATTTCTTTATAATAATCTGAGACTTGGAGCCTCATTCAATTGAGCAATTGTTAATTACAGTAAAGGAGGCTGTAAGTTAATTTGCTATTCAATTGGCGTTTTTTTGCAAACCGAAAACGGCCTATATGTTACGGGCTTGAATTCCTTTCAGTTGTTAAAACCGGAACTTACAGCCCATCTAAGCCTTTGATCTTTCATGTCTGCAAGAGTTACAATCGCTAAAATTGCAAATCGCTATTCAATTGCTACAATTCCCCAAGCTTTTCGCACCCTTAAACAGCAAATGTAGGAGAAAATCCTACGAGTACTAAAGAAGACATGTCCGTAGCACTGTAAATGCAAATAAAAAATCAATACTGCACTGTAAATGGCGGGGAAAGCGATGAAACACATTAGAATTAATTGCACAACAGTCTCAAGCTCGCAAATTGTCAATACATTTTTTTATTTTTTTTATCTTTCATTTCGGGGTTATCTCGATCTTGCGAATCAATGAGTTAATACATATCAGGCCACCCACATGGACTAAAACAGCATCACCATTAATTTTTATTATTTTGTACCTCGAAATTGCGAGTCTGATCTCATATCGGACCTTTACACTCTAATTGATTGACATGTAACCTACATGTCATACTGCCGTAATGATGACAGTCTCATTTTCTTTTAGCTGTTTCTAAATGGGTAGTTACGGCCTTGCTTAATTGATCATGTTCCCGCCCTGAACTGCTACATACATTCCTTGGTTTACGGTTTTGACTTTCGGCCTGGGCTTGTTCAATTGAAAAGCACTGGATTTTTAGCAGGCCGCGAACCCTCAGCAAGCCCGCAGACATACAGCCTGTATACCGCAAGATGCGGCCTTCGAATTGAATGTGGCTCTAGGTGTTAATATTGCACTGATTGCTTTGCAATGAAAATAGGGAGCTAAATATTACCCTTCAAGCATCTTGTATCTGCCCAAAAATATGTTATATGAAGTCAAGCAATCACTCTTTTTGTCATGTAGGAAAAATTGTTTGGAGTACAAGATCTTGAGTGTCAATCAAAGCTTCAGTACCAGAGAAACTGATCACTTCTGTAACCCAGGATACTTTGTCTATTGCATCTCACAAGATAACCATTATGGGGGCCGGCCAGGTTGGTATGGCATGTGCCACCTGCGTCCTCCTGATGGAACTGTGTGATTAACCTGCCCTTGTTGATATTGTTGTAAGACAAACTTTGGGGTGAAATGTTGGACCTGCAACATGGCAGCCTGATCCTTAAAACACGAACCACTATGGCAAAGAGTTGACTTCATATAACAAATTTTTGAGCAGTAAATGTTCCACCATATGAAACATTTCTAAAAAAGAAGTGGCTTATCTGTCATACAAAACAGTGGTACCCTGGTACATACTGACGAGTAAAAGCTTATTGGTTGTAAAAATAACTGTAAAAGCTGATTGGCAACACGATACAATTTAGATTTTAACTCCATGAACAAAATTAAACAAACCTCTCACTTTTTTAGCTGGTTGGAGCATTGAGTTGGGATGCAAGGTAAGATTGCAAGATTTCAGGTATATGTTTTTCATGCAAGGAAATATGTTTCTATTGTTTAAAACATGTTATATTAAAGATTTAATGCAACAGAGATTATTTTAATAAAAAACACGCTACAACAATAACGTGTAAGATTATATCCACTATTAGAAAAAAAAATTGTAAAGAATCACTGTATTCAAATTACAAGTAAAGCTGAAAGGTTTATTTTCTGTGTACAGGCCATTACAAATAATTCACAGTTTAAGAGAAATAAAAGTTAAAATCTTTTCTTAGCTTTTAAACGGTCTGTTTTCTCCTCAAGCTGAGATCCACACATCAGGGTCATAGCCAGCTCTTCTGTGTGCTGGGCTAAAAATAAAGTCTCTCCAGTCTAGGTTTTGTTTCTGACTGAGTATGGTCAGTAAAAGGGGACAGGGCTATAATGGCTCATTCACTGACACTGGGTGGCGCCTGTGGGGCAGCAGTAAGCATGTTACAATAGAGCTGTTACCTCTGTGTATGCATTGGGTCTAATATAATTATATCATTGGAAACAACTACTAACATCAGCACAGCCTGCTTCCAACCTCCGTGCTGATACAGTACACAGGCAGAGCTGGCCACACCCCTGATAGACACAGGTAGGTGGATATATACAGCTCCACTTGGCGGGAAAACTGACAGTTAAAAATATGTTTCACAAACATTTAAATACTCTAGAGTGGTCCTTTAATGAATACTTTAAGTTTTGTCCTAGTTTAAACTCGCCCTAAAACAGGCATCATCTTGAAACTACTGAACTTAGGCCCGGAACCATATATTTAAAGGAATTAGCCTTAATTTATATGCCATATCTTCCAGCTTTGGAAGGAGCTGTCATGACACTGAACAGTTTATTACATTATTTTGTTAATGCAAATCAACATTGACAATTGCCTACATTAAAACACATTTAATATTATAGATGTTTTCTTTTACATACATATATACTGTTTATTGTTAATGGGTTATCAGTGGACTGGGTTACCTATAGCTCAGCCAAAACTCCCAACTCATAACTTCACTATCGTTTTTTGTTCAAGTTTCTTTATAATTGCAAATTGCTTGATGTTTAATGATTTATATGTATGGGACCATCATCACAATTTCTGTAGGGTTTAGATATAGCAGATTATATATTTTAATTTCAGGTGAGTTCCACATTTCAGCTACAATGTTAAAGAACACTATTTCAGTGATAGAGAAAATGACTACAGCTCCGGTAATAACTCTCAGAAGGCTAGCACGCAGCTATGGCAGTTTTGAAAAGCTAATATGCCGAGCTATTCTATGGCTCTCACAAAAAATACTTTTGTAAAATTTAATGAAGGGTTTTGCCCATAGCTTTCTAGCTCTAACATGTGGTCGCAGCTAGCTGGCAGAAGACTGCAAGTCTGAATGCCAGTAGTGCCAAAGCAATGCTATGGAGTGGTACCCATTAATATAAATAATACACAAGCATCCTCCCATACCCTATCTATCTATCTATCTATCTATCTATCTAAACCCCTTCCCATGGCAGAGAAGGAATAAACAATAAAAAAAATGCACAGGTTTATGAACCCTGCTTATGATCGACTAACCCCTATGAGATGGGAATCTCCTGGGATTCCCCTTTCAATACCAGGCTGGCCATCAAGCCCCTCCCCCCATCCCTTGTCCTGTGGGGTGGGGGTACATTAACCCTTTGGGGATACCTGTGGGCTTCTAACCATAACCATGGGGGTCCCTATGGCCCCCAGGCACCTCACTTAATCAAGTTTACCATGGGGTCTCTTATGGACACCTACCATCCACCTTAACTACCCCCAGAGATGATCCTTGAAGCCCTGATCCTCACTATTCAGCCCTGGTCCTCATCATCTAACAGAGCTCCCCTTTCAGAAGAGCTCCCACTCCAACCATTGTTGTTGTTTTTTTTACTACCCCCTCATCTTACATACTATTTTGGCAGATTCCAAATGGAATTGGAAATCATCTTTCAGCCAATCATAATAAAATTTTTGGATTACATCCACCACATTTCTGATTGGTTAAATGTCTAACCAATCGGAAAGCACAGATTGAGGGTGAATCCAGCTCATAGGTGGTAGCTTTAACTCCTTTATAGCGTCGGATTTAGGCAATCCAGGCTTCTCTGAGGCATTATTCTGCTGGAGGTTATTATTATTATTATTATTAACTTTTATTTGTAACGCGCCAACATATTCCGTAGCGCAATACAGGGGATAAAAACAAGGGAAAATACAGCATTAACAAAATTCCAAAAATGGAGGACCCTGTTTTGAGCTTAGAATCTTTGCAGGAAGTGCTTTTTCCCAAAGCATCCTAGAAGACTGAAAACTCTCCACTTACAACTTACAATCTAGAGGTTGACTTTTTAATAATTTGGGATAAAAAGATAGACTTCCCAGGAAATGTCTGCAAGTGTCCAAAATTGGGATAGCTATTTAGAAAACAAATATAGGACAGGCAATCGGGACATACGGTATTATGGACAGAACTCGAATGGCATTTCTAGGAGGTTAATTTTACGAGTGGGATGGTCATGAAGGTCTTACGAGTGATCTTCTAATGGGGGCAATGGAATAGAGCCCTATGACAACAAGAATGCAGAGAAATGTTATTTTTGGATCCTTGGGGACTGGCTTTGCCTGAGCTGTAAATGAAATACTCTATATTAAATCAGTTGTTTAAAAGGATATTATTGCAACATTGTAGCTGGAATGCAGATCTCACAGAAATTATAATTAGTCATATCCTTCAGAAAGAAGTTCAACTGAAACAGTGGAAGGTCTCACACGTGAAAAGAACACTTTAAATACATTGCACAAGCACACAGCTATCCACATCAGTATTGTTGCAAAGCCCTATTGATGAGAGGAAAACAATAATGAATTTTAGTTAGAAGCCTGCACTGATAACAATTTAAAGATCAAAAGCTGCTTATGGTAAGTCAGAAGATATTACTAGTATAACCTGTAAAATCTTAAAGGGACATGTAAGGATTCTGGATTTCACTAGGAATCTAATATAAGCTTGTATCTATGTACTTTGATGCACATTATTTTATAAAGAAGTGCTTAAAAGCCATGTTATTTCTGCCCAAATTATACAGTTTATACCTGTTTGGGTCAGCCCTCTGTAGCTCATAATTACACAGACTGTGAAGTGCTAGTCAGTTACCTCTTTCATGTACCGAGTTGTAAAATGTTGCCATTGATTGATTACTATGAGACAGTGCATCCCCTGCACTTAGAAGTTAACTATCTTCATGAGCTGCAGATTGGAGAAACCAGTTATAAACTATTTGTAAGATTTCGGGCAGAAAAAAACTAAACTTTTTAAGCACTTTTTAATAAAAAGAAATACACAAAAATAAATGGATACATAGGTACCGTATATTATATTCCTAGTGAAGTCCAGAAACTTTCCATGCCCCTTTAAGACATGCTGAAATTCTGATGAGGTTGTCCCTCTAAATATACAACTGGCTTTCAAAGATGAATATTATTATTACTAGTAACTTGCCCGTCATAAATGAGGGTATCATATCATTTTATGTTTCTCTCTCTCTCTCATGTGTCTATCTCTTCTGTCTCTCTCTCTCTCCTACAAGTCACTCTCTCTCTCTCTCCTATCTCTCTCCCTATGTCTTTTGTCTGTCTCTGTCTGTCCTGTCTCTCCTATCTCTATCTCTCTCACTCTCTCTCTATGTCTACTATCTGTCTCTCTCTTGTCTCTCTCTTGTATCTCTCCCTCCCTTCTACCCTCTCCCTTCTCTTACTCCTTCCCACCCTCTCGCTCCCTCTCTGTCTTCTCTCACTCCTTCCCACTCTCTCCCTTCTCTCACTCCTTCCCACCCTCTCTCTCTCTCTTTCTCTCTCCCTTCCCACCCTCTCTCCCTTCTATTATTCCTTCCCACCCACTCCCTTCTCTCACTCCTTCCCACCCTCTCGCTCTTTCTCTCCCTTCCCACCCTCTCCCTCTTTCTCTCCCTTCCCACTCTCTCCCTCTTTCCCTTCTCTCACTCCTCCCCACCCTCTTCATCTCTCTCCCTTCCCACCATCTACCTATTTCTCTCCCTTCCCACCCTCTCCCTCTTTCTCTCCCTTCCCACCCTCTCCCTCTTTCCCTTCTCTCACTCCTCCCCACCCTCTTCATCTCTCTCCATTCCCACCCTCTTCCTCTCTCCCTTCCATTATTCCTTCCCACCCACTCCCTTCTCTCACTCATTCCCATCCTCTCCCTCTCTCTTTCTCTCTCCCTTCCCACCCTCTCCCTCTCTCCCTTCTGTTATTCCTTCCCACCCACTCCTTTCTCTCACTCCTTCCCAACCTCTCTCTCCCTTCTCTCACTCCTTCCCATCCTCTCCCTCTCTCTTTCACTCTCCCTTCCCACCCTCTCCCTCTCTCCCTTCTGTTATTCCTTCCTTCCCACCCACTCCCTTCTCTCACTCCTTCCCACCCTCTCTGCCTTCACACCATCTCCCTCTTTCTCTCCCTTCCCACCCTCTCCCTCTTTCCCTTCTCTCACTCCTCCTCACCCTCTTCATCTCTCTCCCCATTCCCACTGCATGTGCATTTGCAGGATTTCCCAAGCTGACAACTATTATAGTGGATTACGACACAAGACTTAAGTCAGTGGCATTGAAAATAATTTTATGGTAAATATGTCTCTTACTGTATAGCAATATCAGGGAATGCTATTTTTCCAGTCTGCAAAAATTTCTGTACCCCATTGCAGTTGGATTACTAGGGTAATGCGCCATGTTTTTTTTAATGTGGAATCATTGTATCTATAAAGTTTTGTATGTATATATAGTATCATGTAAGTTAACAATTGTGAATTTTAGATTTATTCCATTTGTCAAAGCTATTTTATAAAAAAAGAATAATATTTGTTTTTTATTGTCTCCATAATATATACATGTTTGAGAACCCTTATGCTGTGTAATTCATTTTAGTGATGTGAGTTTGAGACTGAGTTTGGGACCTCATTTGATTATGCTAAAATGCTCTATGACAATAAAATTACAAGTCCATAAAATGATTCTTCTGGAAATTTCTTATGCACACTAATTAATTTTGTTTAGACTTGCAAATTAAGCTAGTGATTTTGAGCAATGTATTGGGAATATTATCTACGTGCATTGATAATGCCGACAATCATCAGATCTTCTGTTTGATTATGAAAATATAATATCTTAAAGGGAACCCAACTATAGAACAATGTTGTATTTGCCTCTGTTAGTTTAATACTAGCATGCTACTTTATACATCTACATGAGAGAAATATATGTGGGAATATAGCATCATGAATCCAGTCATCTCGTCTATATAACTCTCAGCTGACTATGTAACTTTGTCTTACTTCTCTATTACATGGATGTGTTGGTCAATAGTTGTCTCTTTCTCATGTTCTTCTCTTACTTCTCTATCAATCAGCCCGTAGCAAATGGAAGAAACCCCTGGCTAGCAATAGGTCCAGGTCTCTCAAGGCAGGCAGAGACTTCAGCTTAAAGTTAAGAAATACACTTCCCTAAATGCATATACTGCGGGTGGAAGGAGTTAAAGCATCACACAGGCACAGATGGCTGAGGTGGACCCTGTCAATGGAGGGCCCCAGTGCAAAATAATTTGGGGATCCTCTTCCATCTTCTCTATACAAGGTAGGTGTTTTTTAGTAGTCAATAATCAAGCCAGATCTTCACTATACAATAATTATCTGTCCCTCTCTTACCTAATAAATTAAGAGTGTCCCTGTACTCCAGGCCATTGCTGGCACCAGATTGCCTCTACACCAGGGGTGGGCAAGTTCGGCTCTGGAGGGCCACACACATGCCTGGATTTGCTGATATCACCGCTGCGCACAGGGGTGTCAATTACTTATTCAGTCATCCTGATTGACTCAACTGTGCACTGGCTTATGTGTGTCCCTCCAGGACCGAACTTGCTTACCCCAGCTATACACTGTTGTGGGGCACAGTGCTTTGCACTTGCTGCACCGACAGTAGCTTTGTCACTGCAGACGGGAGTAGCAACTCCACCAGCAACTCCACCAGCACAAGATAGCAATGGATTTAAGTATTACATGAGTATATTTGGAGTCAGCTTTCCTGTAATGATGCTTCGCAAATGTATTAAGATAAGCCAATTACTGCTGTTTGCTGTAAAAGTTATTTATTAAATTCTAATGTTTTCTCATTAGGTTATCCTAAGTAAAAAGGTATGCTTATTATCTAGGGCACATTGCATATATGAGACAAATGTACTTCTAAGTGAACAAATCAAACAACTTAGCAAAAGCATTTACATTAAATAAATAAAATGTTAACTAAATTATCATCTATCAATGTATATTAATAATAGAAATGTACCTTATGTAACCAGTTCTGGATCGCTACCTTGTTGTGGTGAAGGGGCTTGTGTACTTCAATGAACTTGTGAGCTATACCATGTAGGGTCAGCCAAGATGGCAGAGAGGTCAGGCAAATCACGGTCCACTGGAGAAGGAACTGGCAACCCACTCCAGTAACTTTGCTAAGAAAATTTTATGGACAGGCACAACCAGAGACATAATGATATGGCACCGAAAGATGAGCCCCTCAGGTCAGAAGCTGCTTAGAACATTACTGAGGGCAAGTACAAGTACCACCAGATCTAATGACGTGGTTGGGCCAAAACCGAAAGGACACCCAGCTGCGGATGTGTCTGGAGGGAAAAGGAAAGTCAGCTGCTGCAAAGACCAATTCAGAATAGGAACCTGGAATGTTAGAACTATGAACCAAGGTAGACTAGAAGTGGTCAAGAATGAAATGACAAGGCTAAACATTGATATCCTGGGAATTGGTGAACTTAAATGGACTGGAATGGGACATTTCACATAAGACAACCATCAAATCTTCTGCTGTGATCAAGAATCCCGCAGAAGAAATGGAGTAGCCCTCATAGTCGATCAAAGGGCGGCCAAAGCAGTTCTCGGTTACAACCAAATAAATGACAGAATGGTTTCAAATTAATATGAAATTAAAAAATATATTTTTTATCTTTGTTGTGTGAAATGGATCCGAGCACTTCAGGGGTTAATACGTATCATGGAACCCACATGGACTAGAACAGTTGCTTTAATGAATTGTATTGATTTCTACAATGCGGGATTTCAAGTCCGATTGCTACATTTATTTCTTGACACTAATTAATTTGTAGTCTGGAGTGAGTGATGTTTAAGTATAAACTCCATGTTATAATGAGGTTGTTGGCTGTGTCTAAGATGTATTGCGAGTGTTTAAGAAGTAAATTACAGCTTGCATAAAAGTCAGATCATATGATCACGCCCCTGAAATCTTACTTTAAAAGCCAGGGTTTATGAGTTCAGCCTTGCGGTTGGAATTTGCGAGCTGGAGTCAGTAGAATAAATCTAAACATTTATTTAGAAAAACACCTGCAGCCAAATTTGTGAGTTTGAGGCATTTGCGAGCAACTAATAAAATATGGCTCTAAGTCACTTATTACGTTGATGTTAGCTGTATTGGCTGGTGTATTCAGCTAAAAGGGAAAAAAAAGCCTAAATGTTAGGTCCTAATAGGATCATAATTTACAAGCTCTGTTTAAAGGAAGTAGGGATTGCCTTTTTTTCAAATATAGCAGATACTGTATATACTCGAGTATAAGCCGAGTTTTTCAGCCCGTTTTTTAAGGCTAAAAAGGGCCCCTTCGGCTTATACTCGAGTCACTCCCCCGTGTCTCTCTAACCCCCCCTTGTGTCTCTCTAACCCCCGTGTCTCTCTACCCCTCATGTCTCTCTAACCCCCCCCTTGTGTCTCTCTACCCCACCGTGTCTCTCTAACCCCCCGGAACAGGTAAGTGAGGGGAGAGGGGGGTTATTTAGAGGGTTAGTATGAGGGGGGGTTTAGAATGAGGAGGGGGGGTTTAGAATGAGGGGGGGTTTAGAATGAGGGGGGTGAGGATGAGGGGGGGTTGAGGAGGTAGGTTTAGGAGGGGGTTGAGGATGGGGGGTTTGAGGTTGAGGAGGGAGGTTGGGGAGGGGGTTGAGGATGGGGGGGTTGAGGTTGAGGAGGGAGGTTGATGAGGGGGTTGAGGATGAGGAGGTGTGCTGAGGATGAGGAGGGGGCCTGAGGATGAGGAGGGGGGCTGAGGATGACGAGGGAGGTTGAGGATGAGGAGGGGGGTTGAGCAGGGAGGTTGAGGATGAGGAGGGAGGATGAGGAGGGGGGTTGAAGTTGAGGAGGGGTTGAGGATGGGGGGGTTGAGGTTGAGGAGGGAGGTTGAGGATGGGGTGGTTGAGGATGGAGGGGTTGAGATTGAGGAGGGAGGTTGAGGAGGGGGTTGAAGATGAGGAGGGAGGTTGAGGATGAGGAGGGAGGGTGAGGAGGGGGTTGAGGATGAGTAGGGGGTTGTGGATGAGGAGGTGGGTTGAGGTTGAGGAGGGAGGTTGAGGAGGGGGTTGAGGATGGGGGTTTGAGGATGAGGGGGCTAAGGAGGGAGGATGAGGATGAGGAGGAATGATGAGGAGGGAGGTTGAGGATGAGAAGTGGGGTTGAGGAGGGAGGTTGAGAATGAGGAGGGGGAAAGAGACACATGGAAGGGAGAGGGGGGAAGAGACACAGGGAAGGGAGAGGGGGTAGAGACACAGGAAAGGGAGATGGAGGAAGAGACACAGGGAAGGGAGAGGGGAGAAGAGACACGGGAGAGAGTGGGGGACACAGAAGGCACAAAAGGGACACAGGGGGCAGCACATTTCCCACCCTCAGCTTATACTCGAGTCACTCATTTTACCCAGTATTTTGTGGTAAAATAGGTGCCTCGGCTTATACTCGGGTCGGCTTATACTCGAGTATATACGGTAAGTGTTTATGTTCTTTGAAAATGGTGGCTCTCAATGAATCATAATTGCTTATGATACAGTGTTTAATTTATTAACTACAGCATTTGTCTTCAAAAACCCTTTTATAAATATGAGACTACAGTGATCATTTCATTATTGCTCACCCTCCTGTTATTTGCACCACTCACTAGGCAAATTGAAACAGAACAAAAAAAATTCAGGTAATTTCAAAGAGTCGCTGTAACCCAAAAATGTAAAAAACATTTTTTTTTTGCATGAATCTGATTTATGAATCTGATTTGTGAATCAGTGCAGTGTTTTCTGTC
The DNA here is from genome assembly GCA_027410445.1 of Discoglossus pictus. Lineage (NCBI taxonomy): Eukaryota > Metazoa > Chordata > Amphibia > Anura > Alytidae > Discoglossus > Discoglossus pictus. Next base: position 346,134,577 of record CM050167.1, on the reverse strand, counting down.
CTGTGCTCTGTAGTCAGTATCCAGGTGAGAGAGGTTGTGCTTTGGCCTGTGTAAAGGTATATCTGTGTGTACTTGTGTGGTGTTCTATTTGAATCAGCTCTGTGCAGGAAGCTAAAGGGTGTTTTATGTCCTGTGCTCTGTAATCATTCTGCAGGTGAGTAGGCAGGATCTATTTTAACAAGGGAAGGAGCGAACTTGGGAGCTTGCAAACAGTTCTAGTGTGTAAGTGTGGGAGATTAAATAAAAAGAGGGAGTTAAAAGAAAAGGGGTATTATAAGAAAAAATAGAAAACAAAAATATATATATTTTTTTTTGTGTTGTTTGGGTTAAGGTGCAGAGAAGCAATCTTTATACAAATACATTAATTTCTTTTCTCACTTTATCTTTGTAACTGGTAATTATGAGTCAGTCCAGTGGCAACCTCATTCAGTGTACATCCTGTCATATGTATGCAATACTGGAACAGATGATCCAGGCTCCATACCACTGTGACAGGTGTGAGCATGTTGCCTCTCTGGAGAACTGGAGAGAATTGCAACACTTCATGATATTGTCACACAGGAAAGGGAGTTGGTGCTCACAGTGCCACGTGCTAGCCCAGGGAGACAGAAGGAGCTTAGGGAGGTTAATGCGTGGCTAAAAAAGTGATGCAGTGCAGAGGGTCTGGGTTGTTAGAGCACTGGGCTGACTTCTCACTTGGGTACAATCTCTATAGCAGGGATGGATTGCACCTTAATGACGAGGGAGGTGCTGTGCTATGGGATAGGATGGTAGAACAACTAGGGGAGTTTTCAAACTAGTAGGTGGGGGGACTAGATAGAAGTATTGAGGTAGAAAGGGTAGAGGGGGAAAGGGATGAATTATCTACCCATGGGGGCGCAGAAGGGGGAGGGTTACAATAAACAGTAGGGAGTTATTTCTAGGTGACTCAAATGAAGTGGCAAACACTTCATAACGGCAGAGCCATGGCAACATAAAGTGTATGCTTGCTAATCCCTGGGAAAATGGGCGAGCTAGAATCATTAGCGGTACAAGAAAAATTGGACTTAATAGGCATTACTGAAACATAGTGGGATGAATCTCATGACTGGACAGTTAATTTGGATGGTTATAATTTATTTAGGAAAGATAGGGGAAATGGTAAAAGAGGAGGATGGATTTGTCTGTATGTTAAGCCTGGTTTTAAACCTGTAGTCAGAGAAGATATTTATGGTGGAACTAGTGGCAACATTCAATCTTTGTGGGTTGAGTTAAATAGCGGAGCAGCAAATTCTAAATGCATATTGGTAGGAATATACTATAAACCCCCAAATATAATTGAGTGTGATGAATTGCAACTATCACTGCAGATATATAATGCAGCTAAGCATGGGCAAGTTCTAATAATGGGAGATTTTAACTATCACATATAATAGTTGTCAAACTGCAAGTTGTCGTCACACTTTGCGAGCTCGCAAAGTGAGCTCGCAGAACTACGTCCCTCGCAAAGCGAGGGATGCAGTTGTGTCTCGCAAATGCAGCCCTTGCAAGGCGAGGGACGCAGTTGAGGGGGTGAAGGCCTGCATGACTTAGCTGCTATGAGCGTTAAAGGCGCTCATTGCAGGCCGCAAGTGACAGGGGCTGCAATGAGAGCCTGTGTTTCCTTCCTGCTCGCACTCCCCTTATTCTCATACTCCCCCCTGCCCCAAGACGCTCCGTCTGTCCCCCAGATGCGAGGCCCGCAGTAAGGTGTCTCATACCTTCACCTGCCCCCCAGATGCTCACTCTATCCCCCTGAATGTGAGGCCTGCAGTACAGTGGGCCACATCACCCCCCGGCACGAGGCCTGTTAGTGACAGGGGCTGCAGGGGCTCATTCAACCTCCCCTGTGTCTCATACCTCCCCCGTGTCTCACCCCTGCCAGCGAGTCCTGTCTGCAGTGTGGGGACTCCGGAATGGCGTCAGAGTTACGTTGTGACGCTGCAGACAGGACAGGTGGGATTCCTCCACTGAACCACCACTGTAGGTAAGGGGGGACAGAGGGAGCATCTGGAGGGACCGAGGGAACATTTGGGGGGCAGGGGGGAGGTAAGGGAAACAGAGGTGGGGGTATGAGACACAGGGGAGGAAGAGGGGGGGAAGAGATGCGGGAGGGGGAGAGACACAGGGGAGGGGGGAAAAGACACAGGGGATAGGAGAGGGGGAAGAGAAACAGGGGAAAGGAGAGGGGGAAAGAGAAACAGGGGAAAGGAGAGGGGGGAAGAGACATAGAGGAAGGGAGAGGGGGAGAGGAGACACAAGGGAAGGGAGAGGGGGGAAAGAGACACATGGGAGAGGGGAAGAGACACAGGGGAGGGAGAGAGGAGAGATGCAGGGGAGGGGGAAAAGACAAAGGGGAGAGGCGAAGAGACACAGGGGAAGGGAAAGGGGGAAAGAGACACAGGGGAGGGAGGGGGGGAGTGACAGGGGAAGGGAGAGGGGGAAGAGACACAGGGTAGGGAGAGGGGGAAGAGACACAAGGGAGGTGAGAGGGGGGTGAAACACAATATATAGAACTCCGTCATGCTGTAATTTTTGACGGGCAAGTCGCTAGTCCTTTTAAGAAACAGGATAAATGAGACCAGCAGCTCAGCTAAGGGGAGCAGGTTCTTGAGTGCACTCAGAGATCATTATCTAGCCCAGGTAATACAAGAACCTACTAGAAATGGGGCCATCTTGGATTTAGTCATCACAAGTATTATTGATATAATATCAACTGTTAAAATAGGGGGAACCCGTGGGGAACAGTAATCATAACTCAGTCTAATTTCAGACTGGATACAAAAAAACTTTGTAAGGGGCCAACAAAAACTCTTAATTTTAAAAGGGCTAACTTTAATGGGTTAAGGGCAGCAATAAAACGTATAGCCTGGGATAAAGATCTTAATGGGAAAAATACTGAAAATATTCAAATCCTTACTAAATATACATACACATCGGCATATACCATGTGGAAATAAAATGAATAGGAGTAAATCACATCCCATGTGGCTTAACAATGACTTATAGGTCATTATAAGGAAAAAAACATGCATTTAAATGATACAAGAAGGAGGGAACAGAGGCAGCTTTATGTGACTATAAGGAAATCAACAAGGATAGGGGGTTTGAGGAGGGGGTTGAGGATGGGGGGGTTGAGGAGGGAGGTTGAGGAGGGGGTTGAGCATGAGGAGGGAGGTTGAGGTTGAGGATTTTGCTTCAAAGTTCTTTTTTTGAAAAAAAAAAAAATCCTGAAATTTCCTTCTTAAAATGAGGTGCGTGTTATACGCCGGTGCATGTTATACGCTGATAAATACAGTAAGCCTAAAATATTTTTTAAAATATATTAATGGGATGAAGGCCAGGAAGGAAGCTATAAGAACATTACAATGTGACACAGGCCATCTGATAAATAGTGACCAGGAAAAGGCAGATGAGCTAAATAGGTTCTTTTCATCGGTTTACACAAGGGAGGTACCAGTGGTTGGGACACTGCAACATAATGGGGCTACACTACCTTCACAAAATAATTGGTTAACGCAGATAGAAATCCAAATGAGGTTGGAGAAAATAAATGTTAATAAAGTCCCTGGTCCTAATGGAATACATGCAAGGGCACTGAGGGACCTGAGTTCTGTAACAGCCAAACCATTGTACCTAACTAGGAACTTGCCCGTCAAAAATTACGGGAATAAAATTGTAAGGCTGGCATTGCTGTTTGCCACACAATGTGAGGCTTTTGCTCCTCTGAGCACCTTCGGCGCTCATCGTGAGCCCCGCGCTGAGCACCTTCGGCTCGCAATGAGTGATGAAGGCTCTCATTGCAATCCTCTCCCCCCGTGTACTTCAACTTTCCTGCTTTGCAATGATCACCTCCGGCGCTCCTTGTGGTGCTCATCGTTAACCTGCAAGTTTTGTGCTTGTGAATAGCAAGTGTCTCTTCTGTCCCTTCCCTGTGTGTTTCTCTTCTGTGTGTCTGCTGAATGTTTGCGTGTTACGCGCTGAAGGCCTTTTATTTTATTTTACTGTCTTTGCCGTTGTGTATTTTTTAAGTCCTGCGTGCTTGGCGTTGCAAAGCCTCGTTTTCATCCTGTTTCACATTTTTTACAATTTTTTTGAAAAACGGCAAATATGGCTCAAAATCGCTTGCAACCTTACTCCCAGGCTTCATTGTTCTCCCCCTGTGCTGTGAGTGTGTTAATAATTTTTTAAAATTATTTAGTTTATTTTTTGTGGTTTTGGAGTTGCGCACTACGCTCATTGCAGCCTAAGTCCCGCGTGCTTCAACTGCCCACCTTGCAGTGCAATGAGCTCAAATGATCGCCACGCATCACGAGACTTGCAGTGCAATGAGCGCCTTCAGCACTCATTGCAGCCTAAGTCCTGAGTCAACAGCTCACCTCGCTTTGCGATGCTCGCAGTTGCCGCCCTATGTGCTGCAACTAAGTCCCCCATACACGGCTCAGCTCGCTTTGCGAGGCTTGTAAGTATGTTACCAACATTGCAAATGTTCCGAGCAACCACAATGATCCACAACTATATATGTGATTTTTCAAGACTTATCAAAGGGTCGCTTCCAGATGACTGTCGAAAAGCAGAGGTGATACCTATATTTAAGAATGGGGCAAGAGCAAATCCAGGGAATTATAGACCTGTAAGACTCACTTCTGTAGTGGGAAAGCTTTTAGAAGGTTTAATAAGGTACAGCATACAAGAATATGTCTATTTGAACAAGATCATAAGAAGAAGTCAACACAGATTTCTGAAAGATAGGTCCTTTCAGACCAATCTAATTAGTTTCTATGAGGAAGTTAGTAGGAACTTGGATCAGGGCAACTCAGCGGATGTAGTCTTTTTGGATTTTGCAAAGGCTTTTGATACAGTGCCACATGGGAGACTATTGAGCAAACCAAGGGATACAGGAATTGCAGTAAATATCTGCTCATGAATTGAGAGCTGGCTAAAAGACAGGAAGCAAAGGGTTGTTGTAAATGGAACATACTCTGATTGGGCTAATGTGGTAAGTGGGGGTTCCTCAGGGTTCAGTATTAGGTCCTTTTTATTTAGGTCCTCTACTTGTTATTAAACATATTTATTAATGACGTAGTAGTAGGACTCAAAAGTATTGTCTCCATCTTTGCTGATGACACAAAGTTGTGCAAGGTCATTAAATCAGATAATGATGTACTTTCCCTACAAAGGGATTTGCATAAATTAGAGAAATCGGCAGCTAAATGGCAGATGAGATTTAATACGAATAAATGTAAAGTTATGCATTTGGGAAGGAAAAATAGCCATGCAATTTATAATCTTAATGGAGCAAATCTAGGGGTATCTGATATTGAAAGTGATTTGGGAATACTTGTGGACAACCACCTTGGTAACAGTGCTCAAAGCCAAGCAGCATCTGCAAAGGCAAATAAAATATTAGCATGTATTAAGAAGGGTATAGAAGCAAGGGAGGCAGACATAATTATGTCACTGTACATGCCCTCATTTGGAATATGGAGTACAGTTTTGGGCACCACTTCATAAAAAGGACATTTTAGAGCTGGAAAAAGTACAGAGAAGGGCAACAAAACTAATAAGGGGAATGGAGGGGCTAAGTTATGAAGAAAGACTAACCAAATGAAACTTATGTTACCTAAAAAAAGGCTTCCACGAGGGGATATGATTACCTTATTCAAATACATCCAGGGTCAATATAAGGCTTTGTCAAGTGAGATTTGTGCAAAGAGATTTTCAACCAAGAAGAGGACATCCTTTGAGGTTAGAGGAAAAAAGAGTTCACCTTAAAGAAAGGTTTCTTCATAGTTAGGGTGGTTAAACTGTGGAATTCTACCAAAGGAGGTGGTGAAAGCGGATTTGATAGATAACTTTAAAAAGGGATCAAACTTATTTTTGAATAAAGAGGGCATTCAAGCTTATCCTAGATAACTAACAAAGGAATTTTGATCCAGGGAGAAATTTGATGGCCAGTATCTGGGGACAGGAAGGAATTTTGCTTTTTTTCCCATTTATGAGACAATTAGCAAAGATTCAATGTTTTTTTTTTCTGTTTGCCTTCCTCTGGATCAATTAACAATTATTAACAAAAAGTCCACATATTAAAAGGATCAGAATAGATCTAAAAAGGTTGAACTTGATGAACTAACAGTCTTTATTCAACCTCAAAGACTATGTACAGTATGTAACTATGCATGACAAAATAAACATTAATAACTTACCCTAGAGTTTGCAAATTTGTTCAGCTTTTATAGAAAGCCCCTGAAAAATTGAAGATAAATTAGCATACAATGCATATATTTATTTGGCCAATCACAGGCAATTATTGCAATCTGTGGGAAGTTAGTTTCTGCAAAGCATCATGGGATGTGTAGTCCCCACCACAAGGCGGCAAGGAGGAATTGCTGCTGTAGATTTCTGCATTGTTCTGCTGTTGATGTAAAGGTTAGTATAGGGTTAAAAACAGTACTTGAATGAAGTGTTTCTATTGGCTAGTACCAGTACCATGTAGGCAGCTCTGGAGGCATGGAAACCATTTTTTTTTTTTTTAATCTGTATGTGTAAAGAAGGAATCAATGCAGTATGTGCTAGATTAGAAAACGTTAAAAATAGGAAAAATTCCATATATCTTTAACAGGTGGTCAAGTGGTTAGGAGTCGGCGCTTTCACCACTGGGACCTGGGTTCCATTCCAGTCAAGGAACCAAAAGGTCACACAACCCTGAAGCCATGCAGGGTTGGGCCTGGTCAGTATTTGGATGGGAGATCACCTAGGAATTCCAGGATTTGTATGCTATGGACCACCGGAGAAGGAACTGGCAACACACTCCAGGATCTCTCCCTGGAATACCAAGTGGATCAGCATGGTGTGTTATGGTTCATGAGGTCACAGAGAATCGGACACAACGGAATGACACAAACAAACACTTTTCTTAAATTAACATCATGCAAATAAATGTAATATATAAATATGTATTTTTTGGACCACAGTGGCTCTTTAATCCGTCATATTTTTGTCCTAACATGTCCTAAACATTTGAACAAGCCATACAATGTTTTGTGACTTTAGGAGTTGAATAACACTGCTTAGCATGGATGAGCGTGCTTGCCTCAATTTAAAAAGTGGTAATTAGAACAGGAAACCAAGGGAAGAATAACTGTGAAGCATCAATTATTGAAAAGAAATAAATTAATATTCTGTCGAAATAACCATTAATTAGTACGTATGTGCAAAGGAGAAAAATTACATTAGTGAGTATTCCTAGAGGGGGGGAGAGAGGTTTTCTATGATGGCTTCACAGACAATGTACATTTCTTTTTAAGTAGAGATATGGGACATGCATACTTAGAAAACACATAAAATGAACAATTATAGATGAAAGAAAAAGAAAAGTACCACTGAAAACAGGCAGTAATGGGAAGTATGAAATTCCCTTTTTCATTGCAAGTAATGGAAAGATAACTAAGTGGTTCCTTTGTGCTTCATCTTCTAAAAGTAACCAATCTGATAATGAAAGCAATGGGATTATTTGTCAGGGTCTGTTCTTACAGATGATAGAAGTTCGCTTTTACTTGGTATGGTTATTTTTAGAATAACATTTCTGATAGATACACATTTTTGCAAAGTAGTAATCTTTAAGGACATGAAAGAATGCACCATTTTGAGGCATATGGGCACAGTTGCACTGTTTAGAAAAGCCTTATCTTTTGCAGAGAAAATAAGGTGTAAAATGTAAGCGCCCATATCTTTACATTCTGTAAAACTGTACATTTTAGCCCCCATTTGCAATATTAAAATACAATGACAGGACAGAAGAACAGCTTGTACCAGAGACTAGTGCCAGGTAGCAGGGCCAGCTATGTATTTATGTGACTCTAGGCCCATCTAAGTGGGGCACTCACCCTGGCTGGAATTTACGAACACATTGCAGTCGGGTAAGCTGGCTCAATATGTTATGATCTACTATTTTAGTGCAATTTATTAAAGGCCTTCTCCCCATGTAATATCTAGATCAGTGTGGCTCATTGTGGGTTATTGGAATGGGCATGTTATGGGTGTTTTATGTGCAGCTACCATGAAAATCCAAGTTGTCCTAAAGCCAAATACTGATTTTTACTACTTGCAATGCTGATATTCAGAATCTCTGGTTTTAAACTCACAATAGTAGTATATATTAAATTAAAATAAAATTATATTACCAATATATAGTCTACATTTTGGGTACACATGTGGCCTCTAATAGACACCATGGCACCTATGCCTAACATCAATATCAACAAATCTGAACGAATAAGAACAGAGGTGGTAGCTTTCTCTGATTGGCTACTGAATTCAAATAATCTATTCTGACTTGCTGAAATATGATTGACACATGTTCAGCCAATCAGAAGCTGAGACAAACATTATAGAAAGCCAGGCCATGGTCCAAAAGCCATTATCCGTTAGGGGAGCACCTTACAGGAGGTGCTTTGTTAGTTCTAGCTTTTTTATAGTGGGTCAGATTTTTTTGGGATGGGCTTTACCATGGCCTGAAGATGAGGACTGAGGGACTTCAATGAAGGATTTAAGTATAATTTAATAAAGTTTTCCCTCGGTGGTAATGTCTTTTTATTTTTAGGAAAATGTGTAATTAATTTTAGTTTTTAAGCTTCACGAAACCAATTTTATCTAGCAGATCACCGCAGAGATTTAAGAAATACATTTGCTAAGAACAGTAAATGTTGGCTTTATAAGAAAACAATACATTTAAAAAGTTATCTTGATTAAAAAAATGGCTTCCTGTTCCACCTCCACCACTTCAATGGGTGGGAGATCGAGCGAACATGCTAAGCTGCCATGTTTAACCAAGTTAAATAAACTATGCATGCAGACATGTGCCAGCAGTAGGGATTGGATTTAGCAAATCAGAATTGAGCAAGAGATTAGACATTTTACTCTGGGAATGCTATTATGTTTTATGAAACTACCATTGCTGGCTAGACATATGAACATCTTGTATTTTGTCAGACAAAACTACTAGCCTTCCGATCAAAGTAGAATAATAGGATTATTATCAATTGACAGAGTGTCACCCTTGTATGACAGGCTGCCATTGCATTACAGGGAGTGCAGAATTATTAGGCAAGTTGTATTTTTGAGGATTAATTTTATTATTGAACAACAACCATGTTCTCAATGAACCCAAAAAACTCATTAATATCAAAGCTGAATATTTTTGGAAGTAGTTTTTAGTTTGTTTTTAGTTTTAGCTATTTTAGGGGGATATCTGTGTGTACAGGTGACTATTACTGTGCATAATTATTAGGCAACTTAACAAAAAACAAATATATACCCATTTCAATTATTTATTTTTACCAGTGAAACCAATATAACATCTCCGACATTCACAAATATACATTTCTGACATTCAAAAACAAAACAAAAACAAATCAGTGACCAATATAGCCACCTTTCTTTGCAAGGACACTTGCCATCCATGGATTCTGTCAGTGTTTTGATCTGTTCATTGCATGCAGCAGCAACCACAGCCTCCCAGACACTGTTCAGAGAGGTGTACTGTTTTCCCTTCTTGAAAATCTCACATTTGATGATGGACCACAGGTTCTCAATGGGGTTCAGATCAGGTGAACAAGGAGGCCATGTCATTAGATTTTCTTCTTTTATACCCTTTCTTGCCAGCCACGCTGTGGAGTATTTGGACGCGTGTGATGGAGCATTGTCCTGCATGAAAATCATGTTTTTCTTGAAGGATGCAGACTTCTTCCTGTACCACTGCTTGAAGAAGGTGTCTTCCAGGAACTGGCAGTAGGACTGGGAGTTGAGCTTGACTCCATCCTCAACCCGAAAAGGCCCCACAAGCTCATCTTTGATGATACCAGCCCAAACCAGTACTCCACCTCCACCTTGCTGGCGTCTGAGTCGGACTGGAGCTCTCTGCCCTTTACCAATCCAGCCACGGGCCCATCCATCTGGCCCATCAAGACTCACTCTCATTTCATCAGTCCATAAAACCTTAGAAAAATCAGTCTTGAGATATTTCTTGGCCCAGTCTTGACGTTTCAGCTTGTGTGTCTTGTTCAGTGGTGGTCGTCTTTCAGCCTTTCTTACCTTGGCCATGTCTCTGAGTATTGCACACCTTGTGCTTTTGGGCACTCCAGTGATGTTGCAGCTCTGAAATATGGCCAAACTGGTGGGAAGTGGCATCGTGGCATCGTGGCAGCTGCACGCTTAACTTTTCTCAGTTCATGGGCAGTTATTTTGCGCCTTGGTTTTTCCACACGCTTCTTGCGACCCTGTTGACTATTTTGAATGAAACGCTTGATTGTTCGATGATCACGCTTCAGAAGCTTTGCAATTTTAAGAGTGCTGCATCCCTCTGCAAGATATCTCACTATTTTTGACTTTTCTGAGCCTGTCAAGTCCTTCTTTTGACCCATTTTGCCAAAGGAAAGGAAGTTGCCTAATAATTATGCACACCTGATATAGGGTGTTGATGTCATTAGACCACACCCCTTCTCATTACAGAGATGCACATCACCTAATATGCTTAATTGGTAGTAGGCTTTCGAGCCTATACAGCTTGGAGTAAGACAACATGCATAAAGAGGATGATGTGGTCAAAATACTCATTTGCCTAATAATTCTGCACTCCCTGTATATAAAAGCATTTATTTTGTCAACCCAAAGAATTTACATTATGGGTTTATATTATTTACAATTATTTTTCCCAGTAAACAAATACTTTATTTACCCTGGTATAATATGATTTTGTAATAAACTATTCTTTATTCTTCTTAAAAATGCCTCATTTAGTTTTAAAAATATGTTTCCCTAGTAAATACATAATTATTTCAGAGCACAAAACAACTATAGAATTAAACTGAGAATGTAAATTGCTTGTTCATTTGTATGTAGAATTTTTATTTATATAAAATATAGTCTCCGCACAGCAATCGGAAGACCATTGGAATACTGGTTCAGGATAATCCGAATAAAAAGTATAAGCGTAAAAAAAAGAAGAAATTTCTCTGAACCTAATAATAAAATTAATAATGATTCAATAAGTACATAGAAGTGTGAAAATATGACATGTAGATAGAACATTTTACATAATTATTGAATTACAAATGTAAGTTATAAAACAAAATATTACATTAAAAGAAGGCCCAAATAAACAATACAAATATATAAATAATTAAGGGTCTAAACATAGATACTGTATAACCAAGTCAACAAGCGGAAAAAACAATGCCATTATTTATACTATACAACTTATCCCAATCATGTTTATTCTCTCAATGATCAGCAAACTAATTAATTTTCTTCAGTGAGATCAGCTGACATTTAATTGCATTGTAGATTATAATAAATAATGTAGATGAATGTACTGGGACTGTGAGATCAAAATTATCTTTTCTACATCTTTTATTTTAGAGTTGTGACAAAGAAATAATAAGCATCGATTTTATATTGCTGAACCAACTTAGACACATAGCACTCAACACATGGACCCCCATTATGTTAGATAATTGAGATTTAAAGCTGGATATTTTTCAGCATAAGTTACAAATAAAAGTCCTCACATTCTCCTAATGATGTTATTTTATGTGACTAATTATCTTTCATAGTAGGGGATGATAAATCAAAAGAACAAGCCCAGGTGTGGTATATATTTGAATAAAGAAAAACTTTAACACCTATTTTGCCGTGTTTGGGCATGCTCTTGTGGTTCAATACCCACCACTGTGAGATATAATCTGATGTGGGACTGTGGTTGCTTTTTGTCATGTAATTTATGTTTAAAATAGTCAACTCTGAAATTCTGTTATCCAACATGTGCACTCAAAAGTTTTAAAGGACTACTGTAGTGTATTTAAAAGTAAAGCTCATATATTTGTTTGCTGATGAAGTGTATTAAAACAGTATGCAGTTTAAAATAATAAAATAAATGTCTTTACTTGAAACTGTCAGTTTTTCCTTCAAGCAGAGCTGTGTATTTCCTTCAACCTGTGTGCTGCACTAGCATGGAGCTTGGAAGCAGGATGTGCTGATGTCACTGGCCTTGCCCAATGACATCATTAGCTCTGCCTCCACTGCCGACACGGAGGTCACGTCATGTTTGCAACTGGTCCATAGGCCCCACTGAGTTACACTGCATGATCCATCATAGCCCTACCACCTTTTCTGAGCATGCTCAGTCTGAAGCAGAACCTACTTTGGTCAGACTTTATTTTTAGTCCAGAATACAGGAAGAGCTGTCTACGCTTCTGATAACACATGTAGGAAGAGATACACAGCTCTACTTGAGGAGAAGCTTAAAAGCTAAGAATCAATGTTAACTTTTATTTATTTGAAACTGCATATTTTTTATTAGTTTATGCCCAGCAATCAAAAACATATGAGTCTTACTTGTAAGCACACTACAGTGGTCATTTAACAACAACCATGTAATTATATTTACAATATATTAACAACCCATACTGAGCCCAATGGGCTATGGATCCCCATGGTATGTTAACCTATAATCATGGGGGACCCTAAGGACCCCCATGGCACCTATCATTAACCAGCTACCAAAGGGGTCCCTGTTGACCTTTATGATATGATAACCTATAACGATGGGGTCCCTATGGACCTCCATTATTATCATTATTATTATTATCATTTATTTGTAACACACACATTATATATATACTAGAGACTTGTCAAAGATAATGGGATTAAAATAGTAAGGCTGGCAATGTTGTTTGCCACATAATGTGAGGCTTTTGCTCTTCTGAGCACCTTTGGCGCTCTTTGCGAGCCTCTCCCCCAGTGTACTTCAACTTTCCTGGTTTGCACTGATCACCTCCGGCGCTAATCGAAAGCACAGCACTGAGCGCCTTCGGTGCTCATCGCTGGGCTCTCAATGAGCGCCTTTGGAGCTCATTGCAAGCCTCTCCCACTCGCAGTTCTCTTTGTGAGCCCCGCGATGAGTGCGTTCATTGCTACCCTTTCTTCTTCCCTTTCCTCTTGCCGCTCATTGCAGGTTTAATTTAACCTGCAGATTTTCGTTGGTTTTATTTTCAAAGTCCCTGGCGTTGTAGGTGTAAGTTCACTGTCTTTGCTGTGGTGTATTTTGTAAGTCCCGCATGCATAGCTTTGCTCAGCCTCCAGTATCAGAATTTTTACTTTTTTCGTCCACCGTTTTTTTTCTCACTTAGCCAATTTTGTATTGATGAAACCCCCAAATTTGGCTCAATTCTCTTGCAACCTCACTCCCAGGCTTCCTGGCTCTCTTCCTGTGCTGTATGTGAGTGTGTTATTATTATTGTTTAATTATTTTGGATGTTTTTCTGGTACTTAGAGTTACGAGCTTGGCTTGCAGTTGCAACCTTCTCAGTCGAGTGCCTCAACTGCTCGTCTCGCTTTGTGAAGCTCGCAGTTGCGTGAAACTGCTCGCCGCCTAAGTCCCGCATGGTCGACGGCTCACCTGGCTTTGCGAGGTGAGCAAAGTGTGACCAACATCGTAAGAGTTCCGGAACTTGACAACTATCTATGTGACTAGCTACTTGCCCATCAAAAATGACGGGAATAAAATGTTAAGGCTGGGAATGCTGTACCTTCGGCGCTCATCGTGAGCCCTGCGCCATTATTGCAAGCATCTCCCCCTGTGTAGTTTATAGGCCTGGCCCTTGAGTCTTACTGTCTTGGGTTAAGTGTTAGTGGCTTGCATTAAGTGTTACTGACTTTCGGTGTTACTGCTTAGGGCTATTTTTTATGTCCTTTGGGCTACTTTTACACCCTTCGGGCTAGTTTTACATCCTTGGGCCTCATTTTCATCGTTTTTAGTTTTTTCGGCAGCTATTTTTTTTCTCGCTCGTGAAAAAACAGCAAATATGCATCAAATTAACTTGCAACCTGACTCACAGCCTCCCTGCCTCTCCCACTGTGGTGTGTGTGTAAGTTAATTTGAGGCATATTTGTTTTTTTCATGTCTTTTTAGTTTCGTGGTTCGACCGTTAAAGTCGTAATTTTGCAAGGCACACAGCATGTAAGTGTTTCAGTCCTAAGTCGTACGGGTCGTAAGTCCTGCGTGCCTCAACTGCTCGCCTCGCTAAGTGCTGCGTGCCTCAACTGCTCGCCTCGCTAAGCCCTGCGTGCCTCAACTGCTCGCCTCGCTAAGTCCAGCGTGCCTCAACTGCTTGGCTCGCTTTGCGAGGCTCGCAGTGCAATGAGCGCCTTTGGCGCTCATTTCAGCCTAAGTCCTGTGTGATCGACGGCTGGCCCTGCTAAGGGCCGCAACCGGGCTTTCAAAGAGTGACCAACATCGCAAACGTTCCGGACACTGACATATATATGTATGTGATACAGTATGGTATACACCCATAAACACATTATATATATACTAGCAACTTGCCCATCAAAAATGACGTGGCAATAAAATTTTAAGGCAGGTAAATGCTGTTTGCCACAGACAGTAAGTGTTTTGGTCGTCTGAGATGCTTCAGCGCTCATTGCGAGCCTCACGCTGAGCGCCTTTGGCGCTCATTGTGAGCCTCTCGGTTGATGTATTTTTTGTTATCAGAGGCACTTTTGCGCTCATTGTAAGGCCCTCACTGATCTCTTTTTGGGCCTTTTTGCTAGCCTCTCCCCTGGTGTATTTTGTGTCCTATGAGCACCGCTGGCGCTCCTTGTGAGGCGCGCAATGAAGGCATTTGTCGTTTATTGCGATACTGTGGTGTTTTTTTTTTTTCTGTATATGTATTTTTTCATGATAATTAATTAATGAAATAATAAATTAATATACTTTACCTATTTGTAATTAATATATGCAGCAAGCAGCGACCGATAAGTTCGTAAGTTTGCATTTTTGTACCTCATAGGTCCTTGGCAAAAGTTGTACGTGCCTGGCTGTTATTTGCGGGTTTTGGATCGTGTAGCCTTGTTTTAATTTTTTTGGGCCACCATTTTTTTTCTCGCTTAGCCGATTTTCAAGTTCCAAAACTCCTTTAAATTAGACGTTAATTAGGGGCAACCTCACTGGCAGATGTCGTGGCTGTCCCCCCTTGCTGCGTGTGTGTTTATCTTGTTTATTTTTTTGTTTTTTTAAGTGTTTTTCTTGTTTGTGGATGCTCGAGTTACGGACGTTAATTTCGTATTTTTGCGTGTTCCTAATTTTTTTTTCTAAGTTCCACGGCTCGTATTTTTTTGCGTAAGTCCTTATTTAGTCATTGCGTGTTATAGTTTTTTTTTCAAAGTCCCGCTTCTGTGGCTGTTTGTGACCGCGAGCTTGCAGAGCGTGAAGACGACTCACAGTTTGACAACTATTATATGTGATTACACATGTATGGAAGAGAACCCTTAAGAGGTGAATAAAAATGTGAAGACAAAATCTTTAGGCAAGTCTGGATCTTCATTTTAGATTAGAGGCAATCACAGCATTTAGGTACATTTAAGAGTTCTTCTTGGGAATCCTTTTTGTGACATTTTTCACCTCCGTGTATGCCTCCAAGCCATACTCTTAGGGACCCCTTCTTATGGTGCCATGGGGGGCCATACCGATAACCATAGTTAGAGTTAAATATCCAGCATTGTGTCTTTAAACCCAACTATAGTTTATTTATTTTTTAAAATCTATAATTATTATGTTTTATGTTAATTGCTGATTGTTGGTTGTAACGGAGCTGGAACACTCAGTCCAATATCTCCGCTGGTATACAGTAAAATACCGAGGAGGCACTACAGTTTCACCATTCCCGACCTCCCATATTGGACGACACACAATTTGGGAGTCAAATGAATACTGACTTTATTTACCTTTACAGAAATATATATACATCTCTTTGGCCACAGGTAATACACATGCCCATATTTGGCCACACAGTACACATAAAGAGAACAATAGGTGGGTCACACCTCCCCGAGACTTCCTGGCAACTTTGATACAATCAGACATTGATTCAATTACACTTCTTTGTTCTTATCTGAGAATGAAAACACTGTATACAATAGACTTCCTTTATCTTATGCGGAGTCTCTGTAACAGGATTATCTCCCATGCTAAGTAGCTGCAAATGTCTGGGACAATATTCTGCAGAGCATCAACCAACATAGGTAGGATCATATTTTAACCATAATAATCATAAAACAGGGTAAAACAGTGATGGGTTCCGTTACACACCTCCCCCTTGACCATAAGCCGGCATACACGGTCTGATCCCAACGGATCGGCCTGGGGATGTCCGGACAAAAGTATTTGTTGGTCAATTCTCTAGTTTGACAACCCATCAGCATTATTGCAATTCACATTTACTCACATTTCCCATATCCCCAGATAGCTGGGATCTGTGGTATCACCGCTCCCACAGGGCAAGTACAGAATGACCCCCTGTATGTAAAGGGCCAGAATGAGTGACATACACTCTGGTATGGCCGAACACTGGTTCCAAAGGGCAATATGTACCAGGGCCATAGTCGCAGGGCAGGAGGCTGGCAAACAGTCCTCTCCAAGCCAAAGTGGCGAAGGGCACTTCGTCACACATCTCCCCTTTGGGGGGGAGTCTAACCAGGCACCTGGATATTTCGCTGGGGTGATGGGGCAACACGCTGAGGGGACTTGAGGGGCAGAGGCCAGTGGCACTCTGCCCTGATGCCAGCTCTTCCGCTGGTATAACCTGCAGGACATCCTGCTCTGTACAAGGGACAAAGGGAGGGCAGAGGCCGACTGCACTCTGCCCCACTGTCAGCTCTTCTGTTGGGGCACTTGGGACATATTCCGGCTCAGTAGCCAGGGAAAGGTGGGGGTCAGTGGGGGTTAACATTTCCTCTGTTAACCCTGGGGCCACATTAGGAGTTAGCTGGGGAGGGGAATTTGTACTTACCCCCTCCTCCGGTTGTCCCAGTGAGAGTAGTAGGGGATCTGGACAGGCTGTCCAGCATCCCGGTAGGTCAGGCACAGAGACCACGGTCCCATCTGCGCCGTCTGGGAGATTGGGGTCTCCCCTGGTTAGGGTAAACTGTTGTTGGGGAGGAAGGACGACACCTTCTGCACCCTGGGGTTCACACTGCCACTGGGGGGGAAGGACGACACCTTCTGCCCCCTGGGGTTCACACTGCCGCTGGGGGGGAAGGATGACACCTTCTGCCCCCTGGGGTTCACACTGCCGCTGGGGGGAATGGACGACACCTTCTGCCCCCTGGGGTTCACACTGCTGCTGGGGGGGAAGGACGACACCTTCTGCCTCCTGGGGTTCACACTGCCGCTGGGGGGGAAGGACGACACCTTCTGCCCCCTGGGGTTCACACTGCCGCTGGGGGGAAAGGATGACACCTTCTGCCCCCTGGGGTTCACACTGCCGCTGGGGGGGATGGACGACACCTTCTGGCCCCTGGGGTTCACACTGCCGCTGGGGGGAAAGGACGACACCTTCTGCCTCCTGGGGTACACACTGCCGCTGGGGAGGAAGGACGACACCTTCAGCTCCCTAGGGTACACATTGCCGCTGGGGGGGATGGACGACATCTTCGGCCCCCTGGGGTACACACTGTCGCTGGGGAGGAGAATTAGTTGGAGTATTCCACGTGGAGCGGTTTCTGTTTCTGGGACAGTCTCTCTGCATGTGGCCCTGCTGGTTACACATGTGGCACCTGATGTACCGTGGAGGGGTTTGGTAGTTCCCACCACCCGGACGCAGTGCTGGGGGGGGGGGTTAATGGTGGGAGATGGGTTAGCAGCTCCCAAGATGGACCGCTCCTGTGCCCGCTGCTTTTCCATTATGTATTTGTGGACATCTGTCATTAACCATTCCAAGGTTTTTATGGGAAGCGTACCTGGGAAAAAGGCCAGTCTGCTTTGGAGTTCTCTTTCAAACTCAGTCTGTGGGGTAATAAGAGGTACTGTAACCATGAGTTCCTTTCTGTCTGCATCCCTGTAGTCCGCGGCCGCCTCCTCCTCCTCATGATGGAACGCTGTCTGAAAACTAGCCGGTTCCATCCTGCTGTAGCCAGGGGCGCTGTACGGATACTAGCGTTGCCCTCAATTTGTACTCCACGGAATGGTGTCTCCTGTAGCTGTCCTTCTGACCGTGGGAACAATTCCGCCACTTGCCACCAAATGTAACGGAGCTGGAACACTCAGTCCAATATCTCCGCTGGTATACGGTAAAATACCTAGGAGGCACTACAGTTTCACCATTCCCGACCTCCCATATTGGACGACACACAATTTGGGAGTCAATTGAATACTGACTTTATTTACCTTTACAGAAATATATATACATCTCTTTGGCCACAGGTAATACACATGCCCATATTTGGCCACACAGTACACATAAAGAGAACAATAGGTGGGTCACACCTCCCCGAGACTCCCTGGCAACTTTGATACAATCAGACATTGATTCAATTACACTTCTTTGTTCTTATCTGAGAATGAAAACACTGTATACAATAGACTTCCTTTATCTTATGCGGAGTCTCTGTAACAGGATTATCTCCCATGCTAAGTAGCTGCAAATGTCTGGGACAATATTCTGCAGAGCATCAACCAACATACATGCAGTATAATAGTAGGATCATATTTTAACCATAATAATCATAAAACAGGGTAAAACAGTGATGGGTTCCGTTACATTGGTTATAGAATTTTATTTACATATCAAATATATTGCTATGGCGGTGTTGAAATACGGGTAGTTAAGAGCAGGATAAGCAAAAATTTAGTAAAATCGGTGGAACTTGGATTTTAATAGTATGCCGAACATAACATACCTTAACATGCCCATCCAATACCCTGTTCACTATAATGCACATTAAAGAGGTGAGAAATTTTACTTTGAGGTGAGAAGTTGGATTGTGGTTTAACGTATGCTGTTGTGTACTGAGACGCATCTGCGATACCTTAGTAAATTCCCCCCAATGTCTCATGCAACGTTAACTACTCACCTTCCATTTTAATAATGATGCAATTGATGAGACACCAAATAAGATTAATTAATCTAATACCACAAATGACATCACATATGTCATCATTAATTACACTGTTACAAATATTGTAATATCATGGATAATATTATTTGTGTTTTTAACCAACCAAATCATCATAACACTCTCGCCAGAAACCTCACTGACTATCTGCAAAAAAGAAAGAAATGCTTTCAATGTCCCATTGAGCTTATAGGAATCCATATCTGCAATTTTACAAGTGGATTTACCTTAAAAAGTAAAGGCTGATAAACTGCAGAGTGCACTAATTGTGCCCAGGTGAGAGGGGTGTGGCTTGACTGTTAAACTTGTATAAAAGGTTTGGGAGCTGGTTTGGGGCCTGTTTACAAGTGGATTTACCTTACAAGTAAAGGCTGATAAACTGCAGAGTGCACTAAGTGTGCCCAGGTGAGAGGGGTGTGGCTTGACTATTAAACTTGCATAAAAGGTTTGTGAGCTGGTTTGGGGCCTGTTTACAAGTGGATTTACCTTACAAGTAAAGGTTGATAAACTGCAGAGTGCACTAAGTGTGCCCAGGTGAGAGGGGTGTGGCTTGACTGTTAAACTAGGATAAAGGATTTGTGAGCTGGTTTGGGGCCTGTTTACAAGTGGATTTACCTTACAAGTAAAGGCTGATAAATTGCAGAGTGCACTAATTGTGCCCAGGCGAGAAGGCAGAAGTTAATAGAAACCGGAGAAGGGGAACTTGTGAGCTTGCGAACATTTTCAGTATCAAGTGCAAATCTAGTAAAAGCCTAGGAGTTTAAATAAAAGGAGGGCCTTCAAAGAAAAGGGAGGGCAGATTTATAGTGCAAAGGAGGAAAACTTTATATAAATATATTATATTATATTCTTTATTTTTCCCACTGAAATTTCGTAGACAATAATAATAATTATGAGTCAGTCCAGTGACAACCTTATTCAGTGTACATCCTGTCATATGTATGCAATACTGGAACAGATGATCCAGGGTCCATACCTCTGTGAGAGGTGTGAGCATGTTGCCTCTCTGGAAGCTCAAATTGGAGATCTGGAGAGGAGAATTGCAGCACTTAGTGATATTGCTCCACTGGAAAGGGGGTTGGTGCTCACTGAGCACAGTTTAGCTGGGCCTAGCATGGAGGGTGGAGCTGGGGCTAGTGAGGATGTCCAGGGAGGCATCTGGGTTACAGCTACAAGGGGAAGCAGGGGGAACAGGAGGAGGCAGGCTAGTTCTGAGTTGGCAAACAACAACAGATTTGCCAGATTGAGTGAATCTGTTGGCGATGTCCATTCAGGAATGGCAATGCCAGATAGTGCTGTTCCCTCTAACAGCCGGGCGAACAGCTCTACTGGAGAAGAGGGAGGGCAGAATAGGCAGAACAGACAGGTTTTGGTTGTAGGGGACTCTATTATTAGGAAGGTAGACAGGGTGATTTGTCACCCAGATCCCAGCAATCGAACAGTTTGCTGTCTCCCGGGTGCTCGGGTTCGTCATGTTGTGAATCGGGTAGACAAATTATTGGGAGGGGCTGGAAATGAACCAGCGGTCTTGGTACATATTGGTACCAATGACAAAGTTAGAGGAAGATGGAGTGTCCTAAAGAATGATTTTAGAGAACTGGGTAATAAGCTGAAGGCAAGGACCTCCAAGGTAGTATTTTCTGAGATACTACCAGTGCCACGTGCTAGCCCAGGGAGGCAGAAGGAGATTAGGGAGGTTAATGCGTGGCTAAAGATGTGGTGCACTAAGGAGGGGTTTGGCTTTTTAGAGCACTGGGCTGACTTCTCACTTCGGTACAATCTCTACAGTAGGGATGGATTGCACCTTAATGATGAGGGAGCTTTTGTACTAGGGGATAGGATGGTAGAAAGGCTGGAGGAGTTTTTAAACTAGTAGGTGGGGGGGAGGGACTAGATATAAGTAATGGGGTAGAAAGTGTAGAAGGTATAAGGGATGAATTAACAACTCATAGGGGAGGAGATGGGGGAGGGGTAGTATAGTCAATATGGAGGTAGTACTAAGTAATTCAAGTTCAGTGGCAGGCACTTCAGAACTACAGACTCATAACATAAGGTGTATGCTTGCTAATGCCAGAAGCTTGCCAGGAAAAATGGGAGAGTTAGAATTATTAGCAATTAATGAAAAATGGGATTTAATAGGCATTACCGAAACGTGGTGGGATGAATCTCATGACTGGACTGTTAATCTGGATGGTTATCACCTATTTAGGAAAGATAGAGGCAATGGTAAACGAGGAGGAGGGATTTGTCTGTATGCTAAGTCTGAATTTAAGGCTATAGTCAGAGAAGATATTTATGGTGGACCTAGTGATAAAGTTGAATGTTTGTGGGTAGAGTTAAAGAGCGGAGCAGCAAATTCCAAAACAATATTAGTAGGAGTATGCTATAAACCCCCAAATATAGCTGAAAGTGAGGAAATACAATTATTGTTACAGATTGGAAATGCAGCTAAGCATGGGCAAGTTCTAATAATGGGAGATTTTAATTACCCTGAAATAAACTGGATAAATGAGACCAGCAGTTCAGCTAAGGGGAGCAGGTTCTTGAGTACACTCAGGGATCATTATTTGGCCCAGGTTATACAGGAGCCTACTAGAAATGAAGCTATCTTAGATTTACTCATTACAAATAATATTGATATTGTATCAAATGTTGAAATAGGGCAACAATTGGGAAACAGTAATCACAACACAGTCTCATTTGAGATTGAATTAAAAAAACAACATTTTAAGGGGCCAACAAAAACTCTTAATTTTAAAAGGGCAGATTTTAACGGTCTAAGGGCAGCAATACAAAGTATAGACTGGGACAGAGAACTGATAGGTAAAAACACTGAACATAAATGGACAACATTTAAATCCTTACTAAATATACATACACATCAGCATATACCGTGTGGGAATAACAGTAAAAGGAGTAAATCACAACCCATGTGGCTTAACAATGATTTAAAGATCAAGATACAGAGTAAAAAACAGACATTTAAATTATACAAACAAGAGGGGACAGAGACTGCTTTACGGGAATACAAGGAAATCAACAAGGCTTGCAAAAGCGCGATTAGACTGGCTAAAATAGAAAATGAAAAATTAATTGCAAAAGAGAGTAAGACTAACCCTAAAATATTTTTTAAGTATATTAATGGGAAGAAGGCGAGGAAGGAAGCTATAGGAACATTACAATGTGAAACAAGCTGTCTGATAATTAGTGACCAAGAAAAGGAAGATGAGCTAAATAGGTTCTTTTCTTCGGTATACACAAGGGAAATACCAGTGGTTGGGACACTGCAACATAATGGGGCTACACTACCTTTGCCAAATAATTGGTTAACACAGGAAGTAATCCAAAAGAGGTTGGAAAAAATAAATGTTAATAAAGCCCCGGGTCCTGATGGAATACATCCGAGGGTACTAAGGGAACTGGGTTCTGTAATAGCCAAACCATTATATTTAATTTTTCAAGATTCACTCAACACAGGGTCTCTACCAGATAACTGGAGAAAAGCTGATGTGATACCTGTATTTAAAAAGGGAGCAAGAGCAAATCCGGGGAATTATAGACCAGTGAGCCTCACTTCTGTAGTGGGGAAGCTTTTAGAAGGGTTAATAAGGGATAATATACAAGAATATGTCTATTTGAACATGATTATAAGTAGGAGTCAACATGGGTTTATGAGGGATAGGTCATGTCAAACAAATCTAATTAGTTTCTATGAGGAGGTTAGTAGGAACCTGGATCAAGGCAACTCAGTGGATGTAGTCTTTTTGGATTTTGCAAAGGCTTTTGATACAGTGCCACATGGGAGACTATTGGGCAAACTAAGGGATACAGGAATTGCAGTAAATATCTGCTCATGGATTAAGAGCTGGCTAAAAGACAGGAAGCAAAGGGTTGTTGTAATTGGAACATACTCCGATTGGACTAATGTGGTAAGTGGGGTTCCTCAGGGTTCAGTATTAGGTCCTCTCCTTTTTAACATATTTATTAATGACTTAGAGGTAGGATTGGAGTGTGGGGTCTCCATTTTCGCTGATGACACAAAGTTGTGCAAGGTAATTAAATCAGAAAATGATGTGTTTTCCCTCCAAGGGGATTTACATAAAATTTAGGAATGGGCATCTAAATGGCAGATGAGATTTAATACGAATAAATGTAAGGTTATGCATCTGGGAAGGAAAAATAGCCATGCAATTTATAATCTTAATGGAGCAAATCTAGGTGTATCAGATATTGAAAGGGATTTGGGAGTGCTTGTGGACAACCACCTAGGTAACAGTGCTCAAAGCCAAGCAGCAGCTGCAAAGGCAAATAAAATATTAGCATGTATTAAGAAGGGTATAGAAGCCAGGGAAGCAAATATAATTCTGCCACTATACAAATCTCTAGTACGCCCTCATTTGGAATATGGAGTACAATTTTGGGCACCACTTCATAAAAAGGACATTTTAGAGCTGGAAAAGGTACAGAGAAGGGCAACCAAACTAATAAGAGGAATGGAGGGGCTAAGTTATGAAGAAAGACTAACCAAATTAAACTTATTTTCTCTAGAAAAAAGGCGTCTAAGAGGAGATATGATTACCTTATATAAATACATCCAGGGTCAGTATAAAGATTTGTCAGGGGAGCTTTTTGTGCGAAGAGGTTTTCAACTGACAAGAGGACATCCATTGAGGTTAGAAGTAAAAAGATTCCACCTCAAAGAAAGAAAAGGGTTCTTCACAGTAAGGGTGGTTAATCTGTGGAATTCTCTACCAGAGGAGGTGGTGACAGCGGATTCGATAGATAACTTTAAAAGGGGACTAGATTTATTTCTAATTAAAAAGGGTATTCAGGGTTATCATGGATAATTAGAGAGACAGTAATGATCCAAATTTTTAACATTTCCCCTTTAGACAATTGGCTAAGTCTCGCTTGTTTTTTTTTTTTTCTCTATTTGCCTTCCTCTGGACTAATTAATAATAATAATAAAACAAACAAACAAAAAAAAACATTAAATAATTGATTAATAATTAATTAACAACTAATGAATTAATAGTTAATCCGCATATTGCAGATCAAAGGAGATCTTAAAAGGTTGAACTTGATGGACTGAAAGTCTTTTTTCAACCTTAAATACTATGGGCCTCATTCAATTGCGATTTGGCCAATTGAATAGGGGTCTAAATAAGCACATAGCATATTTTTTTTAAAGAAGTTTTTAGTTTGTGAAATCCTTGCTTTTGGATAGATGCTTACTAACTAAAAACTTCTTTAAAAAAAATATGTTATTTGCTTATTTAGAGGCCTATTCAATTGGCTAAATTGCAATTGAATGAGGGCCATAGTAACTATGTAACTATGTAATAACTGGAACTTTTGTATTTGGAAATTAAAGGCTAAATACTCAAATCTGAGAAATATATATAAAAAAAACTAACAACATTAGCAGCTACAGTATGTAAGCCAGCGTCATAAAAAACATTTTAGAAAAAAAAAATCTACTTGGGCCATTGGCACTTCCATCTGTTATTACTAGTTAGGGGGAGGGTTATCTTACTGGGAACTACCTTAAATTGTTGTTGTTTAGTCATGTCTGACTCTACATGACCTCATGGACCGTAACACATCTTTATGATGATCCACTTAATTTTTTTTATCCACTTATTTTTCATGGCAGAGATAATGGAGTGTGTTGCCAGTTCCTTCTCCAGTTGACCACAGCATACAGCTCTTGGTATTCCTAGGTGGTCTTCCATCCAAGTGCTGACGAGGCCCAAGCTTGCTTAGCTTCAGGGTGTTGTGACCTGGAATCAAACCCAGGTCACAGCGGTGAAAGCACCAAATCCTAACCACTGGACCACCAGAGAACCATTACCTTAAATTACCTTATGGTAACATTTGTCTATACCTTTGTAATTTGCTAATCATATTAACTGTATTCGACTTTGTAAATAGTGCTATGGAAAATGGTGGCACTTTCCAAATAAAGAGTAATAATAATAATAATTGCACTTCCATTTAGTCATATTGCTAAAAAACACTTCATAATGTCAGTTTTTCCATTGAACTGAATAGAAATGTCCATCCAAAGTCAACAGTCTTATTCCTTTGTCTTGCCTAGGAGATCGACAAAGGATACAAGGGTGCTAACTGACTGTATAGTACTTTTATGTGGTTAGTCCTGTTTTATTTTAATAATAATCAACTTTACTAAATATATTTCTATTTATAATTATTTTGTTCATATATACCAGGTACATAGTAAATACATTCATTAGTTCTCTCTCTGTGATCTTAAGAACCTCATGTTACAGTAGAAATGTTGTTTTGTAGTGCATAATGATTAAAGGGCTACTTAATTCAGCACAATTAAAAAATAAAGTCTGTGTTTACATGTGTAGCTGACTACCCCCTTCCAGACTCACTGCTACAGTTCCATGTAGTGGGCAAAAGAAAACATAGAATTAACCCTTACCAAATCAATCTCTGCAGAGCATGGAATGCTGGAATCACCTAAACAGGTCAGTTATGGGTTAACTGTTCAGTGCATTCCTGAGTTCAGGAGAACACTGCTATCAATCACTATCCTCACCACACAGCTTGGCTATCTGTTATTAATCACACAGCAGTCAGGAGGCAGGATACACTGTGTGTGTAAACAGACTTAAAACTTTAGATTGTTTAGATCATTTTAACATTCTTGTGCTCTTTCACACCATGAAGAGCACTTACAGTGGGGTAAATGGCCCTTTAAATTTTCCCTTGTGACCAAATTGAGGTTTTGTGTGACTTTTATAGTTCTGGTTGACTAAAGACTCCCATGGTCTGTTACATCTTAAACTGCCTTGGTGGTAGAGTTATGTTTTTTTTTTGTTTTTTTTGGTGTAAGTGACCGATAAAGGACATTGTATAGTCATTGTAGGTGACTGACAGCTTGGATAATTAACCCTTTCACCCCCACACCCATGTTAGATGGACACCAGTAGGGTCTCCATCCCATGTCCATTCTGTAATACAATTTAAACATTATGTGTAAACAACAAACAAAATACTGCTTTGTTATTTTTTTATTTGTTTTTTTTTTTTTATTGAAAAAGTGGTCTCAGAGTAAAACTTTAATCATAATTTTCTCTTGACAATCGAAACATCCAAATTTACTGTTCCTTAAAATGGTACAAGTGTTGAGCAATGAGTTAGAATGTAGTCGGCGCAGAAGGCGTTTGTTCCAGTTGAGCATGCAGATGTTTTATTTAAATATTCCTCAATGTCTGTTCATTCAGCATAATATATGTATTATGCTTGTTTTCCATGTGTGAACTTCAAACAAAATAGTCACAAAACAATAAGCTTGGTTGCTTTGCATGAAACACAGGAATAATTACATAGCATTTACATTTCATTAATGTAATTAACACAGTCATCAACAGTCATTCACTATCAAAACAACAATTAAAGCATCGAAAAACACCCAAAAAGTTTTTTTTTTCTCATTAGAGAAACAAATCAATATCTTGGAAATATCATGCAGAATAAAGCATGTGAGATTTTTGTTTGCTGCATGTTGAGAAGGCGACATTGTTATTCTGTCACCTTAAAGCAGAATTAATACGACCATCTCACTGCCAGACATCAAAAAGCTATAGCAGTGAATGTGAACATTACAATTTTTTTGCCATGACCAGACATCATCTTTTAATGCTTTTGACAGTTTTAATATGCTATAACACAGTAAAAAGGATTGTAGACAATGGTGTATAAGACGCTCATGGAATAATTCAATCAAGTTTTAAATAGATGTTGAAACCATTAATAGCCAAACATTCTCTATGGATCTGATCTTTAATTGAAGAAAATGGGGGCAATTCTACCAAGACCATGACGTATAGGGACGTTCTTCCATGTCTACCCATTATGGCCACTCACCTTCCTCTCATGTGTCATATTGTGAGGTAGACGGCAAGCTATGGAAGAGACATGGCTCCCTATGCCTCCAATAGGTCATGTGTAGAGTCCAGTGCTGGAGCCAGTACCACATGACTGCATGGACCAATAGCAAGGTGCTGGTAGTGCTATGTATGCTTTATAAAATGCAATACGGAGATTAACACATTGCTACCCACTTATCTCACTCAGTGACCTCACTAAAAACACATCTGTTTAAAGATGCCTACCACCTCCCACCTTAACTTCCACAACTTATCTTTTAGTCTCTTGTACCACACCCAAACCCTTTAGACTGTAAGTTTGTGAGTTTTCAATCTTGCATGGTGCTTTGGAGAAAGCACTTTGGACATTGGATTATAAGCTCAAAGACAGGACCCTCCATCCTTTGCAACGTGTTAATACTTCTATTGATTTGCCTTTAATATAGCCCATGTATAGCAATACGGAATATGTTGGCTCGTTACAAATAAATGATAATAATAATGGATGAGAGACAGGCCAACATGGTAGCCTCCAAGAGGTAACCAAAGGAAAACTAAAATATAATAATAATTCATAACTTTATATAATTGGGCTATAACAATTTTAATTATGGTAAATGCAATTTATATTTTTACTAGGCTAGGAAATGTTTTCCCATTACAGCGTTTCATTATATTTTAAATAAATTTTCATATGAATTTCTTCATTTGCATTATTTACAATATATCTTTATATGTATTTTAAGAATAATTTAATTAATTGTGTGAAATTTCCAATACTCATTCTGAATAATCTTGGCTTAATGGACATCGAATTTTTGGGATTAAAGGGACATGGAAAGAATTTCTTTTTTTGTTGCATCAGAAAGAGGGTATTCAAGACAAATGAAGGTGTCTGAGCTTAAAACCTTATTATGATTTTTAAATGTTCAGGGGGCTTTCTACTGTCAGCCAATGGGATCTATAGACTAAATTATGCTTTCTGTATTTCCTGTGAGTGCGAATTACGGTTTTGCTTAATAGTTTCAAAAAACAACTTGTGTAATGTTTAAAATGTGCTAATTTAAATGCATGAGAAAAACATTTGTGTTCCATGTCCCTTTAAGGAATATTTTTTCCCAGATTACAAGTGAACTGATGTTTACATCTGGTTTACAACACCCTCCATATAACAGATTTTAAAAACAGAGACATGTCAATTTCATAAAATATAAAATAATACATGTACACAGATCCAGTACCATTTCTCAAAGAGTTATAGACATTGCAGCTTTATTAATCCGTATCTTTTTATATAGGCCTTGTTCTTGAGATATTATTAGGAAAACGGAGCAGAAATTAATACACAAGTATATATAATACATATGAATGTATGCTCTTAAAGGGACACTATCATCACAATTTCTACCATGCCAGACAAATATCTTTTTTTATATATATATATTTTTTTAACTACCAGAACATTTGTAGTGGCTATGCAAAAATATAACTGGAATTCATGGGAAATAAAATTCCAAACCTTCTTTTGCTCAACATCGTTTAGCAGTGTCTTTCTGATATTAATTTCCTATCACTACCAGAAGATAAAACACGGTCTCTTCCTAGTGTCTGTGTTGACTTACAGTGACATCTGCCAGTGCGATCACCAGGACTAACCCGAAGTATATTAGTTTAGAAGGACACACCCACCTGAGAAAGCAACAGGCAGAAACAGGGAAGAAAAAAAAATGGAGCCACGCTGTAAAGAATAATTGGATATAAAAGTTGCAAAATATAAAAGGTTGTTTTTACTTTTCTTTCCTTTCTGAAAACATTTTGCCCATTATCATGTTTAGTTTTTCAAAAACCAATAGAAATAAAGTGACCACAGTGGTTCCTTAAAGGTATATAAGTTTTTCTGTTTTAACTTTTTCTAACACCTGCTGCTTATATCAGAAACACACACTACATTGATTTATTCTATACACATACATATTCATTTTATTTCACAATTAAACTTGTTTTCCACACCCCTAGAGCTGCTTACATAGGCACCTGGTATCTTCCAATAGAAACACTGCATTTAGGTACGTATTTTTACACTTTACTAACATTCAAGCCAACAGCAGTTCAACGCAGAGATCTACAGAGCAATGTCTGAGCTCCTCCTTGTGACGGGAAATACAAATCCCATGATGCCTTCCTGCAGAAACTGGAATCACTGATACAATATATCAACTGCCTGTGATTGACCAAAAATTTAATTAAAAAAATGACCAAAAAGTGACCATAAATTAATTATGCTTTTTATGCTAATTTTAGCAGAGATTTCCAGGGCTATTAACTCTGAAAATTAACTGCTTGCAAACTCAAGAGATTTAGCAAACTTTAGTTAAATAAAATAAGGTTTATTTTGGTATTTTTCATGAAAAATTGCTAATCCATTAAATTTAAATATGATTTAAAAAAAAAGGAATAGTCTATAACTGAACAACTAAAGGATCACTGTGGTCTCATTTTCTCTATATAATGTTTTGAGCACCTAAATTGGATAATGGCCAAACAGGCCAACACATAAAAAATTGATAAATATAATCTTTACCCATTTAAATGGAGGTGAAATTAAAAATTTTCTATCATGCGTTTTGAATAGCATGTTTTAAACATTTATAAAAGTTGTTTTTTTCATGAAAAATTACATTAAAAAAAGCGTATTTAAAATTATTGGAAACTAAAAGAAAATTCCATAGGAAATATCGCTGTGTGAGCAGAGTGCAGGACTCTAGATTTTATTGGCTGACACTTACAACTCATACAGCTGTATTGCTGCACATTGGCTGACAGGGACAAACCCCCAAAGTCAGATACACATTCAAAGCAGTATATTATGCTCCAGGAGCTTTATTATCAAAAAAGAAACAAACTGTTCGACATTATCCAATTCACTCAGATAAAACACGGAAAACATGCATTGAATGGCTTTAACTTTTATATCCAATTATACTTTCCTGCAGAGTTCCATAATCCACTTACTGAGCTGCTTCTTTCAGCAAAAGTTTTTAGAACGGGGTACACTAATGAGTTTAACATTGAAAACACTGACAGTTTCCACTTTGCAGACAGAAGCTTTCTTTGCATTCAAAGTCTCGCCCTGTTCATCAGAACAAAAATAGTAGGGTCACCTGCAGCATAACTAAATATGAAAATAATACATTAAATATGGAAATAGTTTCAACTTTCTAAAACATTTTGCCCATTCTCAATTATAGAGCATATCTTAACCAATGAATTATAGTTCCAAAGAAATTGGTAATGGAAACCTTGTAGGATAAGGTGACCAGACCTCACACTGCTAGGATGCTCTGGAACGGAAGTTGCCCACCAATATGGTTCCAACTCTGCAGTGCTTATTTTTCCTAAAGGGACAAAACTTAACCATTATGATAAGACATTTCTGCCATTTTATAACATTAATTAATGATAGTCTGACAACAGTACAGCTGAATGTCCAGAACAGTAGATAAACATAGGAAACTAAAATTAGTACATATTACAGTATTATGTAGACATCATACAGTAGAGACCAGTGTATGAAAGGTCTTTTTAAGGCAGTTTGTTGAAACTTAAGAACTGAACAGGTTATTAATATAACCTTAAACTTACATATAAAATATTTGTTATTCCACGTGACTGCTGTTTCTCCTGGCTCTGGGAGTGAGAAGCAGCTCTGTACATGCAATAAAATGTGTATATACGTCTATAATCTACATAGAAACCTCCCAGAGTGATTCAGTAACAAATGGGGAAAGTAGTGCTTGATCAGAGCTAGAGCTTCATGTAATTTAAATAATACATTATAATAAGTAAGTATACATTTTTTTATTAATTTGCTCAATTCTGGTTATTTTGCATACTAGTTTTTAAAAGAACATTATAACATTAAAAACAGCCTTTCATACAGTGGTCCATTAAGTTATTTCTTGGTGATACAACCAAAATTATTACCAATGTCACATCAGATTATACCCATAAAGTTAATATATGTAATATGATATATAATTATCTGTACTGAGAGCATTTCTATTTAATATCAATTATTGCTGTTCATAAAACGTATTATTATATGTGTGATTTTGCATAGGATAACATTACGTTAATATCATTCAGCTCTCTTTGAGCTAAATTGGTTCATTCTCCAGTTGGGATTATTTTACTCATATTCTAATACTTTCAACAATAAATATAGTCATTAAAATAGTGATGCTACACACAATATAGTTTGATGTTAAATTATTCTATTGGGAAAATTTGCCAATCAGACCAAGTAAATCCTTTTTACTTAGATATATATCCCAAAAAATAAGGCTAAAAGACATTGAAGTCACAGATTTGATTCTATGCATTTTAAACAATATGATTAAACATTACAAACATTTTTTTTGCATGAAGAATTTATGCTGCGCTAGTACTTTTAAAACACTGGAAACGCAGCCTTGCAACATAGGTTTAAGTCCTTCTGACTAACTCTAATCAGGATACGTTGTGGAGCTTTATGGCAGAATCAGTTATGGACTCTTGACTCACTGGCTTTTTCAGAATAAGATCTAGACATTAACACAAACACAACTTTCACATGGTAGTATTTATAATGGGCACAAACTTTTTAATAAGGTAAAATAATAAAAACAACCTTTAAATGTATTACTTATTTATGTCATCATACGCTGCTGTCCTGGCTGTCTCCATTTTTGGCTTCTAATACATCCCCCTATCTGTGAATACATGTTTCTGGTTGATTACATGAGAAACCTGGATGCTGAGATTAGCACAATGAGATATATGTAACTGTTGTTGGTATATATATATATATATATATATATATATATATATATATACGCACACATATATATATATATATATATATATATATATATGTATATACATATATATACATATATACATATATATACATGTATATATATATATATATATATATATATATATATATATATATACATATATGTATGGATATACATATATATGTATATATATATATATATATATATGTATGGATATACATATATATATATATATATATGTATATTTATATATATATATATATATATATATATATATATATATATATATGTATATCCATACATATATTTATTTATATATATATATATATATATATATATATATATATATATATATATATGTGTGTGTGTGTATAGACAACTGACTTTGTTTATCTGACCTTCAAGGAACAAGAAGCCTTGGAGGTTAAGCATAACAGGTAGGGAGAAGTCTTTATAAGGCAAGAATTGAAATGAATATGCCTGCATATAATAGGTTTACCACCTAAACACACATTAAAGGTTATTTTTTTATTATTTTTTTTATTTAAAATACAGTGGAACCTCCATATTCCTCATTAATCCGTTCCTGATGGACGGACAGATTCGGAATCGGATGAATATAGAATCATTTTTTTCCATAGGAATAAACTAAAATTAGAATAATCTGGTCCCAGCCCCAAATCTGATACATGATTTGAACCAGAAATTTACAGAGGAGCCATGATGGCAGAAGCTGGAGAGGAGGAAAGGAATTATTGTTTAGAAGGGGAGTCGCCTTCCATTAAACATCAGGTAACTCCAATTCTGGTGATTGATGTCTTTATTGTCCCTTTCCCTAGCACTCAATTTAGCAAAGAACTTGTCCAATATTGTCTGTTTCTATCTGTTTTTTATACATTTTGTTACTAATATTGATTTTTTTGTATGACTATACAAGCATTTTTTCCAACAAAATGTGACCAATATTGGATTTGACAAATACAGGTGCTGGAGAATATAGCGGTTTCACTGTAAATTGTGCACATTAATAATTCCAGCTTTTCAAAAAAAAAGACGGTTCTTGCAAAGATGACATTGTATTTTGTACACAAAGAAGGAGTAACCAAGAAAGAGAATACGCATTCCTTTTTATAGGTTTCACACTGGCATGCCAACTACCATTTACCAATCAATATATATTATAACAGTCAGTATAATGTCTCTGCATTATGTCTATAGTCTCTTTTTGATCCCAAATTCTGTAACAACTGCTGTTCTCGCTTACAATCTATTTAATTAGAAATCATTACAACAGTTTTGAATTTACCTTCGGCTCCGATGCACATACAATACACGGCTTTGTTCTTCTGTGTATCGTTTGACGGGCTATATTTATTCATAATTGCAAATTTGACGAAACTACCAGAGTTTTAGGTGAGAATCCTTACCCACTGTTCCTTTATACTGTGTATCAATATTAAAACAAATACCATCAACATTTCAAAATAATAAAGACATAAAAAGCGAATTTAAAGCGAGCATTCAGGACCAACCACAATCATTCTTCATGCATTATCTGAAAAATTGGAGAAGGAGAGTTTTGGAATTCTTTCATTTAGCTAATATAGCTATCATTTTTGCTGAAATTCTTGTCTTTCTTCTAATAAACACAAAGGAAACTAGCAATAAGCAACCGTTATGCAAATATTAATTTAGTGATAGTATTTTTAACGCTTCACTTATTAGAAAATAAATTATTCCTGATTTAGCAAACATACAATTTGTTATTGCAGCCGTTACAGAAACAAAGGTAATGAAACAAAAAAAAAAAGAAAAAAAGGAAATCAATATGTATGTACAATAATGCAACTCAGTTTGATACAATAATAAATACTGCTCTGTTCCCAAAATGATTTTGTTTGTTGTTGTTGTTTATCTACTGTAAACATTTTTCATCCAGTTTTGTAAATGAACTGAAAGGCCTTTCACTAAAATAATGCTTTGCTAGAAACAGCTTCAATTATCTCCGATCTCCGCTCCAAAGAATGTCTGCATGCATTACAGATGTAATTTAAATAAGTACAAATATATTTGCTATGCATGTTCTTTCATACTCATTACTTTGTGTAAAGTTCATTGTTCCCTCTAGGGAAAAATGTTATCAAAATGTTTTTCCACTGCGGTAATACTTTTTTTCCCCTTTAATACTCTGTAGAGAGTTCCTGTTTTTATTTTCTTATAAAAATGTTGCATGTGAGAAAAAGCATCAATGGGAGATCCAACATTGTGCTCTTAGTATAGTCACACAGTTACTCGTTGCTTGTTTTATGCATTGGAAGATCAGTTGTATGGTCCCATTGCATTGTCCAATCCTTTTTTTTTCCATATCAACAGCTGCTTGGAAGCTGGTTGTAGTGGTCATGCTCATCTAGTTAAAGGTCCTTGTAGAATTTCGGACTTTATAGAGCAGATACTCTTACAATGTTCCGCTGTGAGTAGTCGGGGGATTCCGATCGGACGTCATCCTCTTGCGGTGGTTTGGGGATGCTTATTATTGCTGTTGTGACATAAGGCGGCTCACAGTTTAGTTTAACACTTTCTTCCACTTTGGCATTTAAACTGGAACGGCTGTTAAAAGCAAAAAGGGCAAATCAAGGTTAGATTTTATTGTTGCATCACTGGCAACTGGTCAAGTTTAAAAATGTGGACTAAACAGTTTAGGGAATTCTTAGCAACTTTGGCTGAACACTGTCAAGAAATAAATGAGGATCCATTAAATGTATTTCTAGTTCATATAAAACACAATATTCAGTAAGAAAGTGATTGATTGGAATTATGGATTAATGTATATATATATACAGTAAACTCCCCGTTATCTGGCACCTACGGGGACCCCCTATTGCCGGATATGTGTAGTTTCTGGTTAATCGTGAGTCCCCGAATTTAAGGGTCTAAACGACCCTTAAACACCCCAAAACCCCTCAAAATGCCTTTAAAAGGGCATTAGCACCTAAAATTTAGGCCCAGAGAAAATAATTAGAAAAAAAGTTAGCATTTTTTTTTTTGCACTCTCGAACTTGTATAGTGTTGGTTATGCCGGTTTCGCGGGAGTAAATTTAAAATGGGGAATTGATGCCGGTGCCGGTTGCTTGAGAGTGCCGGCTGGTTAGGTGCCGGATAATGGTGATTTTACTGTATATATATATATATCTACAGGTGTGCCCCGGGTTCTTAAGTTGGATTTGTATGTCTGATTACTGAAAAATAATAATATAATAATGGCTTATAATACAATAATGGGTCATTTGTGGTAGTAATAATAATAATAAAGTGTAATAATAATAATAAAGTGTAATAATAGTAATACCCATGCACTGTCATAGGGCCTCATTCAATTGCGATTGAATAGGGCTCTATATAAGCACAGAGCATATTTTTTTTACAGAAGTTTTTAGTTAATGAACTTCTATCCAAAAACAAGGTCTTAATTAATTAAAAACTTCTGTAAGAAAAATACACTATGTGCTTATATAGGGCCTCATTCTAATAATGGCCGTAGGAGATGCGTGGCCGCAAGGACCGGCCGCAGGCTATTTGCCTATTCTAATCCCTTGCGGCCGAGGGCTCTGGCAGGCTTGCGGCCGGCGCCCTGTTATCCCATGTTCCCCATCATTTACAGTGCTTTGCAGTGCTGGATTGAATATATATTGGCTTCTACAATGCTTTGTTTTCGCCCCTAAACCTCCGAACCCGTACAGGTTTTAACAAGGACGAGCCCGCAGGACTACGGGACGGAAAATAAACCGTAAATGATATATCGGATTTGGGCGATGTGCAAGCTTGAGAGGGTGTTGCTATTGATCCTCATGTCCCCCATTATGATGCCTAGCATTTACAGAGCTTTACAGTGACATCTTGAATTTATATTTGCATTTACAGTTTTCTGACTTTGCGGCCGGAAAACAAGGTTTACGGGCGCAGGAAAAACGTTTGCGGCCGTTTGCACGATGTGCGGCCGGCCGTAAGGGGTATATCCTTGCGGCGCTGTCCATTTGAATAGCAGGGTAGCAGTAGCTCTACACGTGGCCGGAAGATGGCCGCAAGGAATCGCAGCTTTGCGGCCATTTTACGGCCGTTAATATAATGAGGCCCATAGAGCTCATATGGAACTAGACCCTTTTAGACCACTTTTAACACACACACAAAAAAAAAAACAATCAATGGATGGTACAATCGCAACTGATCCAGAAGAAACTGCATTGAAAGTTACACATTTTATGAGTCATTATATTCTGATCTAGTCTAGAAGGCCCAATAAGCCCCTTCATATATTAAGCACCTCGATTTCCACATGCAAAGATAAAATGGCTAGAAAAGGACTCAGTAATTTTAAATGTCTTGGGTCTGGACAGGCTTGCAATGAAATTTTATAAAACTCTGCATACACAGATGACACCAATCTTTATTGATCTTTCTGAAATGTTGACGGAGGGAAGTAGACTTAATTCTATTTTTAAAATAATGATAATATTGAAGAGGATACTTCTTGTACCTGTCGATTGTACAATGGTGGACTATAAAGTTTTCACCAAAATTTTGGTCACAAAATTTTTTTACTCCATAAACGTATTTTTCTGATAAAATGGGGATTTGTGAAGGGTCAGCATTCCAATAATAGTATAGGAAGGGTAATGGAGATAATAATATTCAATAATAATATTCAAAAAGCCAGAAATAGAGGTAACCTTGAGACAAAGGACCTACCTCCACTGACCCAAACAAATAGGGCGTTCCTTCTGAGTAATGCCATGGAAAAAGTGTTTAACAACAACTAAGGGACACATTTTTAACATAATGTATCCCTATCTGTCTTATACGGTACATACTTTTAAGTTATTCGCAATTATATCATAGGCTGTCCAGCACTATTCTGATGTCATTGAGAACTCTAACACATTTACACTATAGACATATGAGACATGGCTTTAATCTCTTTCCCCTATTGTTCAGCATCACATTTGAACCACTGGTGGCACTTACAAATCAGAACTATTAACATATAGAAATTATCATGGGCTAAAGTACAGATACATATGCATATACATCTTTTTTAATGAAAAATAAGATTCTGCCATCATATTTTAATACACCAATAACCCGAATAATATTACTGTATAATGTGAGTCAGATCTGAGATGGTTATGCGGTGATGGTGATGGTCTCAAAACAACTGAACTGGCAATATTATAATGAGGTTAATATTGTGATGATAGTTGAAGACAACACTAGACTGCTTTTATATTGAATGTTATGAACAGAAGGGCCCTCTGGACTGTGTGGGATTAATCACTTATTATATGTGTATTTAGAAGGTGCTAACGACTTGCTTAACAGTTATATCATGGGTGTAATGCATACATGTAGTTATATCAGTGATGTAATAAATGCATATAGTACTGTCATTGATTAACATTCAAATAATGTATCTGTATTAGAAGTAGGATAGTAGGCTATGTGTAGATAATAGAAAGTTAATGCAGTCATATCTCGGATATACAAAGGGTTAAAGATTCTAAAGAATTTATATGGCTTTGAGAGTCAGCCACGCACTATTCCTTTGGCTTTAGTCATGAAGGGGGAAGCTAGTTTTATGGCTCTGTAAGAGGAGAGCAAAAACACAGGCCTGTGTTATTAGTGACCTAAACAGATAACCCTGGATAGAAAATGTATAATGAGAACAAGAAAGCCAAATTCTCTATACATGCGGAAATCATGTGGGTGGGTGTGTGTGTGTGGGAGCGGGGGGGGGGGGGGGGGGGGGGATGTATAGCAAGCTATTTGCCCAAGAGGATGGGCTAGAACTGGGGGGAAGTCTTTGGTATTATGTGTTATCTGAAAACATGTCTTGAAAAATAAAGAAGTGGCAGTCTGATTTTGGACACACAAAATAAAGGTGGTGTCAGAGTCTGCTTGTACTAATCAAGGGTACAGGGTGTGTGATTCTTGGATCCTACAAAAAGGGGTATGATGGTGCCTGCCTCTTCAGAAATTATGCTGTCATCTGAATTGTCTGCTGGTGCCGAGATCTGAACAAAATGTTGCGAGCCATAGAGAGAGAGAATTGGGGTGAGCGTAGTCCCCAAATCGGACGGTCATAACATTGAATAAGGTTTTACTAGAGCTGATTTAATGTTTCTCTTTGTTTTTATAACTATTCTAGATGTCAGGAATTATAAGGGGTCTTGGATTCACAGACATTGTGACATCTATGAAGATGCCCTCATAACATTAAAAAAATATGGGGTTGTATATTTTGTTGTATTACTGTTTATATCATTATAGTCTCAGTAATCTGAACAAAGACTTTTTGGTATCTAATAGTATCTAATAGTCCTCAAAGTTCAAGAATGTACATGTGTTGATCAAATGCTAGAGTGCATAATTCACATAAGAGATTTAAATTAACAAGACATATATTTAAATGCTATCTGTTACACCCTCCAGATTTGGGGGACTACGCTCACCCCAATTGTCTCTCTCTCTATGGGTCGCAACTGTTTGTTCAGATCTTAACACCTGCAGACACTACAGATGACAGCATAATTTCTGAAGAGATAGGCACCTTCAGACCCCTTTTCTTAGGATCTAAGAATCACACACCATGTACCTTTGATTAGTACAAGCAGACTCAGACACCACCTTTGTTTAGTGTGTCCAAAATCAGACTGGCTTTATTTCCCCCTACAAGTTTTACAAATCACCAAAAAATATGCATTCTTCACACAGT
Source organism: Discoglossus pictus (assembly GCA_027410445.1). NCBI lineage: Eukaryota > Metazoa > Chordata > Amphibia > Anura > Alytidae > Discoglossus > Discoglossus pictus. The sequence continues at coordinate 346,096,100 of CM050167.1, read as the reverse complement.
TCCACCGACCCTCTTCAGCCCCACCCTCACCACCTGGGAGCTATCCTCAGATACATCCCCCGTCCCCATATTAGAGATGGGACTGGGCTATGCCAGAAGGTGACTAATGGGCATTGCATCCTGATTTACAATCTGTGTTTATCAGGACAGATGTAGCTGACAATTATATACACATCAAAGAGGCCACATCTCTCAGTATTTAACTAACTATCCTTCCCCCCAAACTCCCAATTCAGTTTTATGGCTTTATGACTCTCTAGCAGGGCTATACATTCCATGAGTTAACCCCTTACAGTTCAGGTCACACAACATTTTGTAATGGGAAAATTACCCTGCACTCTGTAATAGTGTCAGATCTTAGCATACATAAATTCTTTAAACACATGGCTGCTTTAACTTTATATTATCTACGCAGAGCCTACTATCCTACTTCTAATACAGATCCATTATTTTAATGTTAATCAATGACAGTACTATATGCACTTATTACATCCATGATATAACTACATGTATGCATTACACCCATGATATAACTTTTAAGCACGTTGTTAATACCTTCTAATCACACATATAATACTGGTTTAACCCCAAACTGTCCAGTGGGCCCTTCTGTTAATAACATTATCATTACAGACAAATTGCTGGCATAGTAAATTGACCATTTATGTGACACTACGACTGAAATTTTGGGGTGGTCACGTACTGTGCAAATTGAAAACCTGAAAACCTTCATGAGATCTACACCATAAAATGCTCTGTACAGTTTTGCAATTATATCAAAGTCCATTCCTTACCATAGGGCTGTCAGTAATTCTTTGTGTATTACATGCTGTCTTTATCAGTATGCTCACATTTAATTAACATATACCAAAGAAAAAGGAGGTACACATATTTGTACAAACACCTAAAAGAGAAGGGGGAGTTTAGTTTATATGTCATACCTGTTGGATAAAGGGGTTCTTTCCATACACTGGATCTGGACAGCACTAAGTTCTTGAAGGCTCCCTTGGTGACTGCATGTTGTTACAGTAGCATTTGGAATTCTCACATTTTTTTTATTCCTTCGAGAGCAGCAGAAACCTCTTGCATTTTGTTGTGATGAGATAGAAGGACTGTGGTTTTTTGGTTTATTTATTGTAGACACTTCCATACAACCATCTTCATATGTTTGTTCATCCACAAACTCATGGCTCTGGGTCACAAAAAATAAAAATAAAATTAAGTATACAATTTATTATCACAAAGGGCTTAACATAAAACTGTTATGAAAATAAAAAATTCAAGAAAGAATGTCATAATTTATTTTTTCAGAATGGTGGAACCTTGCCATATTATGTTTGAGAAAAATGACCATCCATTTCGGTTAGCAAATCTTTTCTTGTGTGCTACAATTCAAAACTACATACTTCAAAGGTAATCCTCCAGTTTACTATTCATTATATTCATTATATTACATTCAAGAAAAATTAGTTTAAATAAATATGTGTCTATTTGAACTATCTTGCCAAGACTTTATCATACGTAATTTAATATGGATGAATATTTACTGCACTTACATGCTTGATTAGATTACTTGTTCACTCACATATATGTTATTACATTTATAGAAATTATTAGCCTCATCAAGAATCATTTCTTGACTAGCAGCAACAATTTTTTTTTTTCAAAATGTAAAGAAATAAAATATTATACTGTATATACCCTAATACAATCAAGACAAACTATTCACTAGAAGGTTTGATCTTGAGGCAAAAGCTCAAACATTTTGGTCCTATCATGAGAAGACATGAGAATAACGGCAGAGGTGGAAGTGCATATATGAGGTTATTGAAGCAATGGACATGAGCTTGAGGGAGCTCAGAAGGGCAGTGACTGATAGATATGCTTGGAGTGCTGTAGAGGGTCGGGCACAACTGAACGACTAAACAACAAGACATTCCTATTGGTTATCCCCAGCATTTTGTGCTACTCCACATATACTCAGCAATATAACAATAAACTAATTCACTATATAATGTACTCAACTTTGGTAGACAAATTGTTCGAGGTTGACTAGTCAAGTTGCATTTCTTTTTTTATTTTTGTTTTTCAAATTATTATTTGTGTTTAATGTTCTCATTTTGCCTTGTAACTATTTAGCATGATGATATTCTTAGTTTAGTCACTGAATGATGATATTCTGAAGTGATTACACAACCTTGAGCATGAGCGTTATTCTATTTTCCTTCTTCCTATTTTAATATCAGAACTAAATAAATAATGGCCCCCTTATTCAAGTTGGAATTAGAATATATTAAGCTAGTTTATTATATCTGCAATGGCTACACTATAGTTGTTATTCCAGTGCTTTTAAAGTAGTAATATAATATATAATAGCAAACAAGCTAGAAGCCTGAATGTCATGCTAATATTATAGAATATTAACACCAGATCATAAAGCTACATTTTATTTGTCAGTGCACGAGGATATTAATGCACACAAATAAATACTTTCCATTCTACAACTTTTTTTAAAGAAAATTATTATGAATCTATGGCTCATTTAAATCCACTTAATGTCTGGATGTACATTTTTCAGTGATGCTTGGTAGAAATGCATCTGCTCACCATCAGTGGTTCATTGCGTTGATAAGCTTGGGATGAATAATCGTTGCCTCTTGTGTGTTGTTGTGTACCAAAAAAGTACCCAACAGCTGTGAATAAATTGACACGAACCGTGACAAATGCCATTAGTCGTAATTATAAAGGAGTGGCAAGAAAAATGGCAGAACATGTCCATAAAATGGGAATTGGTTTTAAACACAAGGGTGTCAACCATGCTGTATTGTAATGAGAGCATAAGTACACACACATTACAATGTAAATTTCGTGTTACTTTTTCATTTGTTTGGCATAATTAGATTGGTTCTTTCGCGTTTTCAATTTCAGGGTCCACATATGAAGGTAATTTTGATGATAAATTAATACGTCAAGAGGCTTTTAATATTCTGTCTCTTTGCATGATTGTCTTACAGGAGATGTTAAATTGAAATTAGAGTCCTCTGTTGTACTGAGAGCGAATTGTGGTAATCAGACCCTAAACAGATAGGGCCTCATTCTATTAGCGGCCGTAAATCGGCCGTAAGGCTGCGATTCCTTGCGGGGGTTCAGTTAACTCGCGATTCTATTATACGGCCCCGCAAGGATCTCCTCTTACGGCCGGCCGCATATCTTGGAACCGGCCGTAAGCTGTGAAATATAAAAACTCAAAAATAAATTCAAGCCTGCACTGTACAGCTCTGTAAATGCTAGGGGTCATATTGGGGGACATGAGGATTAAAAGGAACCCACTCTCAAGCTTGCACATCAGCCCAAACCCAAGTTCAAATTAACTGTTTATTTTCCGGCTGCAGCGTGGGCGGGTCTGAGGTGCTCCAAGCCCTATGGAGTTTTTACATGGATATTTTACGGATATTAAAAATAAAATATTTTACGGATTTGAGTACAGGATAATTATGTGCTATTTTTTCTAACACCTAAAATCCCTTTATAGTCTTCTCAAAGTGCAGGATGGCATTATTTGAGCTATTTTATGTGCTTAATTGGTGCTAGCGGGACCTCTTTCCTGCAAGTAAGCAGCGGCTCGTTTTTAGCCTTGCAGAGAGGTTTCCCGGAGCAATTGAATTGCAAAACTCTTGCGGCCGTTTTAGATCAAAGGCTTTCCTCTGGTGCGAGCGGATAGCAAGAGATAGCAAGGCACCGGCCGCAAGCCTGCCGGAGCCTCCGGCCGTAAGGGAATAGAATAGCAGAATAGCTTGCGGCCGGTCCTTGCGGCCCCGCAACGGCTGCAGCCGCTAATAGAATGAGGCCCATACTGAATAGGCTCATGTAGTCCAACATTTCAACCAGGCTTAAAACAGAGCAACTTTGTTCTACTACATCAATCTTTTTTAAATGAAAAATAACTTATATTACGTAAAAGGATGACTGTAAATTGAAAAAATGTGTTTGAAAATACTCATAGCCTCAAAGCATAATTGTTGTTTAGTCGTTCAGTCGTGCCCTACTCTCCATGACCCAGTTGGACTGCAGCACTCTAGGCACATCTTGTCTCTGATTATGCTTATCCATAAGGCTATCTTGGCAAAGTTGCTGGAGTGAGTTGCCAGTTACTTCCCCAGTGGATTATCATTTTTCATACCTCTCTGCTATAACCTGCCTATCTTGGGTAACCCTACATGGTTTAGCCCACAACTTTATTGAAGTACACAAGCACCTTAACCACGACAAGGTAGATATCCAGAAGGGGTATAGCATAATTAGGCAGGGATAAAATCATAAAGATACCTTATAATGAGAAAAATATAAATATATTTGGTCTCTGTTGGTCCCTGGAGCCATCTGTGTCACCTGGGTGAAAGTTGTGTTTATGAGATAATAGTTTAAATGTCTTGAGGAGCAAGACTTGCAGATATTGTAACAATATGCCTGTTTTTGAGAATGCAAGGGAAAGGTGTGCAATTCTAAAAGGTCCAATTATTTAACAAATCACCCTCCCTCTACAGATAAAGATATGCACATCCCTCAGGCATCAAGTGATGAAACCAGAAAAGATGATAGCTTCTACACATAAAAAAATATGATTTTCTCAACATAGACAGAAATACAAAGCAGTGTGTTTAAAAGCCCTAGCCTCACAAATGTATTGAAAACATTGGTGTTAGCTATTGTTCCAATAAACCATTTATATGGATTGACTAATTGGGCATTTACCTCACTGTAAGTGCTGTTCATGGTATGAACGAACACAGAGTATATGTTAAAATGATCTATTTTTTTAATTACACTAATAACTGCAAAAAAATCTAAAGCTTTAAGTCTGTTTGCATAACAACGTTTTTCCTGCCTACTGGCTGTTGCATCAGTAAAACCAGATAGCTGAGCCACCCAGTGAAGGCAGTGATTGATAGTAGTTAACCCCTGCTCTTAGGAATGCACTGACCAATTAAGTGACCTGTTTAGGTGATTCCAGCATTCCATGCTCTGCACATATGAATGTGTTAAGTGTTAACCTTTTGTTTTTTTTATTTGATATCTCAGTGAAAAATGCACGTATATCAAAAATTCAAAAAGTATTTCAACTGCTTTTAGGAGGTCATTACTGTGATGTGGTCCAAATTGTGCTGAATTAAGTGGCCATTTAACTAGTTTACACAGGAATCCCAAGTAAGATAAATACACAAGGCAACTTGACTCATAACTATCTTTTAAGACACAAAAAACTGTGTTAATGTGTAAAACATGATCTTTTAACTGAATGATAGAAATTTGGGAGAGCAATAACTCTTTAATTTTAACTTAAAGTACAATTAAATAATGCAATATGTTAAGTGTTTGTATAAACCTAGATTGATTTTAACACTATTACATTGCCATGCTCCTACCCCCCTCTTGGGAGCATTTCTTCTATAATCTGATGTTAGCTGTTTGTTTCCTCAGCTCAGTGATAATCCTATTTGCTTGTTGTGTGTGACCTTGCTTGTCAAAGTAAGGGAAATGAAGGACAATTCAGAAATTATCTATCGGGAAAACAAAAGTGATTTTTTTTCTTGTCTCATAGCTGACAAGTTGGTTGTAACATTTTAGACAGCCGCAGAATTTGGATGCTTCTGTATTTTAAAACTCAAGGTGTTTGGAACTGTGCAGGTGTCAAAAAGATTGAGCTGTCCTTTCTTATACAAGACAAATATATTTAGCTTTACTTATCAAAGAATGTTAAAGGGACACTGAAGTCACCATATGCACTCTGCATCTTCAGATACAATATGGAAAATCATGTGGAAAAATAGTTTACTTATTTTAAATTGATCAATTTATTGATATATTTTGTAATTTGTATTAATTACCTGAACCGCTCCCAATGAATGTGCACAGATAATGAGGTTCAGGCTGTAGCTGTCACACTGATTCCATTTAAGCTTTATAGACTTCTATATACCCTGCATAAAGGACATGAAATGGAATTTTCTCTATCGTATTTTTAAAAGAGCTTGACATTTTTATCATGAAATATTTGTTAAAACTTGTTTAAATATATTGGAAACTAACAGAAAATGCCACAGGAAATATCTCTGTGTGAGCAGAGTATCATTATTATTATAGTTTATTTATAATGCTCCAGCATATTCCATAGCGCTACTCATTGGTAAGTTCAAGGCAAAAACAATAGCAATATTAACACACTGCAAATAATGGAGGGCCTGTCTTTGAGCTTAGAATCCAGTGTCCATAGTGCTTTCCCCAAAGCTCCATGCAAGATTTAAAACTTGTAAACTTACAATCTAAAGTCATATGCACGACTCAAGATCTAATTGGCAGACACTTATGACTCATACAGCTGTATTGATGCACATTGGTTGACTGGGACACATCCCCAAAGACAGTTATAACATTAAAATCCTGTTTCATCCATTATTCTTTTTTTTTTTTACATTAATATAGTTTTAATTTTAGCTTAGGACCAAAATAAAAATGAATATTAAATAAAAAGAAAGTTGTGGTATGACATATTTTAGTTTGCAATCCAGGTATTCTATCATTGGACTATCTGTTTCTATACTATGGGGTGAAAAATAACAATATATGTAATGTAGAGCTAATATTAGAAATGTAACACTTTTACTATTCAGTATTACAACAACCCTATGTGTCATATATCACTTCTTATCTTGTGAAAATATTAGAAAATACTATCTAAAAAATAAAAATAAAAAGGTTTTAGTTGGACTTAAACCCACGTCTCCATCTTCATAGCCCAGCAATATTTCTATAGGAGAAATAGAACAATATATCTCATCTAGAGCTAATATTGGAACTGTAACAGTTCTATAAACTGCATGTCTGATTTTAGTTAGCCCCACCCAGTCCAGGACATTATTTATTATAAGAAGCAGGTTAGAAGCAGGTTAAAACCACTAGCTTCAAGCACTCATAATTCAGTTATTTTAGTAGAGATTTTAAAAAGGAAATAACTTTTTTAATATTGCTGGTAGAGAGCAGGTAATATGTTATGTCCTCAAAGTAAGACACAGACCTATCACATTAAGAAAGGAATACTGAAGTTTAATATTTTAAATGTCATAGTATAACGTTGTTTGTCATATTTTGGGATATTATGCTCTTGGATTGAAGAGCTGCTAATGTAAAAGATGAACTTGCGCTACCTTGACATAGCATATCCCTCACCCCCTCACTGATATAGCACTACTTATTATACAAACCTGCATTTAAGATCTGCAGATACCATGATGACTAAGCCTCTTTAAAGTCTCCCTTGATTCCTCCTAGTCTGATACCATAACCATTAATTTTTAGTTTCTAGAGGTGTCCGTAGTGGTGCTGTCTTTGTTGATAGATTAACAATAAACTTTCCAAGGTGGTTTATTCTGCAGAGCGACCTCTGAGGATCATTTATTTGACTGCTACCCATACATCATTTTAATGGCTGACGTGTTGCTCTTTACATTTTTGCAGCTGTAACCGCTTCTAAAATCTTTTTTGAAACTACTGATTGAGATTCCCTTGAATCGAAACCAAAATATTTATTCTATGCAAGGAAGTGCTGAGGCTCTTTGAATGTTGATTATAGATATGCTAAATAATTATGACAGAAGGGGTAAAAACAAGACATATAGGACTTAAGTAAGTAAGATTTGCCATTGACTTCAGGCCGGTTCTTCTGGACTCTGCCCTCTCTTTCATTCCACAAGACACAACTAAAATTCGTATTAACTCTATCATTATATCTTGCCTCAGCTACTGCAACTCTCTCCTTGCTGGGCTCTAGTCTGTCTCCACTCCAGTCCTTATGGAAAGCATCTGCTAGACTCATACAAAAAACTTAACACTCAGTGTCCGCAGTGCCTCTCCATCAGTAACTCTACTGGCTTCCCATAGTTTCCAGAATAACATTTAAAATATTCACCCTAACATATAAAGCCCTAAACAATAGTGCACCCCCTTAAATCTCTGCTCTCATCTCAAAATATTTACCCATCTGGCCTCTTCGCTCTGCTAACAACCTTCTTCTGTCCTCTTCTCTTATCACCTCCTCTCATTCCTGCCTTCAGTACTTTTCTCATGCTGGCCCTACTCTATGAAACTCCTTGCCTCGCTCCTCTAGACTATTCTCCTGCCTCAAAACCTTCAAAACATCACTAAAAATGCCTCTGTTTAATGAAGCTTATCACCTTCAGTCTTAATGTGCACAATGTATCTATCATCCTTCTATATCACGTCCATACCCTTTATATTGTAAGTCTGCAAGTTTTCAATCTTATAAGGTGCTTTAGGGAAAGCTCTATTTACTTTTGATTTTAAGCTCAAAGAAAAGGCCCTCCATTATATTGCAATGCTTTAAACTGTTATTTACTTGTACTTATCCCCTGTAAACTGCTACAGAATATGTTAGCACATTATAAATAAAGGATAATAGTAATAAGTATTCAACCAGACCTCCTTATATCTGGAAGAACTACAGCGCCTTTTAGAACAATTCGCTGACTTTCCTAATTCTCTACTGTTATTTGTGAATGCTTCAGGCAAATGACAATACACATTATATTTGCTATACGTTATAATATAATTCATATATTTATTTATTAAATGTATATTTCCAGAGGACGTACTGTAACATATTAAGTGCTGGATATATTACAGTTCTAATAAAATAAATATTCTTAAAATGTATGTTGCCTATCTGCAGATTATTCAATGGTTACACAACAATAGTTTTCTTTTATCTGTTTGTGTGTGTATATGATTTATATTTGAGAGGAAACTCTTACTTAACGATGCAGGACTATGGGCCCCATTCAATTGCAAGCTCGTAGTTGCCTGTAACCCGACATTTTGGCTGCGGGTTACACAACTCATTTAACTCTCTAACTCTCATTGCCCTCTCACAGCCTTCACATGGAAAACCTGCACTCGTAAGTAGGATTTCAGGGGGCGTGATCATATGACCTGATAATATTTCAGCAAGCCCGTAATTTACTTCTTAAGCACTCACAATACTTCTTAGACAGCTAATAGTAAAGGAGACCGTCATCATGACATCAGTTAAACATGGAGTTTATACTACAATTAATTAGTGTTTAGAAGTAAAATTTGTAATCGGACTTGCAATCCAGCAATGTAGAAATCAATAAGCAACTATTCAAGTCCATGCGGGTTCCATGATATGTATTAACCCCTTGATTCCCGTGATTGATGTAACACGGAAATAAAAGTTACAAATAATAATTTTTTATTGCAAATGCGCGAGCTTGAAACTATTATGCAATTAATTATAATGCCTTTCCATGCTTTCCCTGTAATTTAAAGTACAGTAGAGTGTGTTTAATAGCTGCTGCATTTGTCAGAACTAGTGGCTAACCCCCTTGAAGGTCCTTTTTAGTACTCATACTATTGATACATTTTTGAGTCGAGGGGCAGATTTAAATTGCAAGCTACTTCAACTTTTGTAAATGGATATCGATTTTGCGACTTTTACACCGTTAACTTTTGCGAGCTAAAAAATCAATGGAGGCGATAGGGCCGAGTTACATTTTTGGCTGACCCACAGTGATTTTGAGCAGGTAACTTGTAATTGGAATGCAAGTAGCTGAATGTAACCAATTGAATATCTGTAACATTTACAAGCTACTTTTCGAGTTCAAGTAATTGCGATTTGCCCAATTCAATTGGGACCAATGTCACTTAAGGATGTAGTTCTACATCACTGAGGGGCAAGATTAGAATAGACAGAAAAGAAGCTGTCACCAACAACAACAATAGTAGTCTTCTACTGAGCTACTGTCCAAGAGAGTGATGCACTCTCAAAAATGTGACTAGCTCCCTTAGACAAAACAAATAGGTATTTTCATTAGAGTGTATAAGGAATACTGTTTTTTCAAGCAAAGGGAAAATTGCAGCTCAAAATACAAGTACAATTTTGTCACCACCGGGTAGGAAAATATCACGATTTCAGGGATATTGTGGGTATTGTAATATTTTGGATTAACTAGACATATAACATCATTAAACTATTTATAGACTATTTTAAACTTTTATTTGGACTTTTTGATGAAAGATTCTGTGTCAAGTATAGTTTTACTCTAAACACATTAGAAGAAATAGGGCATTCTGTTTTTTTTTCTTTTGTTATATGATTATTTAAATATATATTTGCTATTTGTACTGTGATTTTTGTTATAATAGAAGCTAAGAGGTAAAAATACTATGTGTGAAGACTGGCAAATATAGTGAGGTAATATACATTTATGAGAGAAGATAGTTACATGCAGTAATACCAGTGACAGCAGCGCATATAGAATTAGTAGTGATGGACAACAAAGGCTAATGATAACTTATGAAAGGTGAAATGGAAGTAAATAGCAAGAAGGCCACAAGACTTCAAAAGTATGCACTGTAGACCATTTCCTGCCCATTTGCTGCCCCACAGAACCTTAGTGAATCTGATATTTTCTCATTATTTCTCATTATTTTTGCACTTATTTGGGTGCTTTCCCTACAAAAATACAGAAGAAAAATGAAATGCTTCACAAATATGTGAAAACTTAAAATAGGCCTCAATCTTGGCATAATCTACGACACAAGCACAATTTAATTTTGCTTGTGTCCATCTTAGACTGAAAATCTGCCTGCAGTCTGAGGAGGAGGATTTTCCTCTTTGGGTTTCTTCAATGGTTTAGTTCTATCTTCAAGTGGCTGTGCATAGTGGCAATGTGTCAACAGAACTGAATAGAGGTCGTATCTGTTTCTTCCATTTCCCCCAGATACATAATGCTGTTAGCAACAAAAGAATATATCTTCCATCATTAAAGGGACTTTACATCAATTTTTGTTTTAGGTTATGCTTAAAGAGAATGAACCCCTGGCTATACATTATATTAGCTATTTCTTTCTTAAGTGAATTCTTGAGAAAGTAAATATTGTTTGTGCTGAATTGTATGCAAATAAGAGACACTCAAATAATAATTAGCTGTTTTGGTGCGCTAATTAGAATCACAGTGTGCTTTTTGTCTCTGTGGTGTCCAAATATTGTCCCAATGTCATCATGAAGATAGAGTCCCTCCCCCACCCTTATCGAATACTTGGAGAGAAAAAATTAGCATATTGAGCAGCACACTAGTATACAGGAGGCACATAAACAATGCTGAATATTTTAGAAATTATTTAGTTTAGAGCAGAAAGACTATTACAATGTGTTGCCAGCTTTTAAAGGCATTCAACAACAAGTCAGTAGGTCATCTTTGTACACAATAGACCATGGCCCCTATTAAATTGTCCAAATTGTATTTACTGTAGCCCATAATGTAGCCCTTAATGTAGCCTGCAAAAGTTACTGCTATTAAATTGGCCTCTTTTAGCTATCCGCAATCGATTTGCGGGTTACAGGCTGAAAATTTCTACGGTTGTCAAAATGGTAACTCCGACCCAACTAAGCCTTTCATCTGTCAAGCCCGCAATCACTAAAATCACAAATTGCTATTAAATTGCTACAATTCCTCCACCCCGCAATTGTTTTCACACCCATAAATGGCAAATGCAGCCAAAAATCCTATGAGGACTCGCAAAGGGGTTAAACACCTGTTCGTAGCGCAATAACAGCAAATAAAAAAATCAATACTGCACTTTAAAAGATGGGAAAGCGATGAAAGCCATTAGAATTAATTGCACCACAGTCTCAAGCTCGCAAATCTGCAATCAAAAATATTATTTTTATGTGTAATTTCCGTGTTATATCGATCCCAGCAATCAATGGGTTAATACATATCATTGCACTCTCATGGACTAGGATAGTAGACGCAAATCTGACTTCTAAACACTAATTGATTGCGGTTTAACCTCCATGTTTTACTGCCGTCATGATGACGGTTGCATTTACTATTTTCTGTTTTTAAATTGGTAGTTACGGATTTGCTTAATTGATCATGATCATGCCCTGAAATACTACCTATGGGTGCATGGTTTACGGTTTTGGCTTTCAGTCAGGTAGTTGCGGGATTGTTCAATTTAATCACTCTGTAACTGTTGCAAATTTCATATTTAATAGGGGCCCATATTTGCTGAACTTCTAGGCAACATGTAATGGATCAGTGGCCTGCAGCATATCTCCCTGACAGTCCTTCCTTCCTGATGGTGGATTAAACCAAAAACCCATTATATTTGTGTTACACTAGAAGGTAAATGTTGAAAGTAACTCACAGCTTGATCAGTCTCTTGAAACACCAATGAGACAGTTCATCTCCTGGACCTTGATTACTCAAACATTGTTCTGTTATCTGGCAACAGAAAATATCAGCAAATCCAATACCATTCAGAAACAGTGATTTATTAACGATATCAAAAAAGCCTGACTGTTTCATCCTGCTATCATTCTACTTAGTATATTATTGTTCATTATTGACAGGTTGTTTAAATGGGTGTGTTAGATTTTTTTTGTATGACTATACTTTAAATATAAACCATTTCTTATGACATCACAATGGCATACAATTGATAAAATATATGGCATTATGGTGTATATTTATCAAACAATAAAAATTTAATTAAATAGTGTTGAAAAAGCTGACCCCATTAGTTTTTTTGCCTAAATTTTGTAATAAGTATTAAACTGTACCTTACTTAATAAATAGGCTCCAAAATACATACTATAGGTTGTTAACAATGTTTTTAACACTGATTCCTCAGTTCTACAGAGTTGTATAAATAGAATATTTTCTGCACAGTATTACCAAGGATATAAAAGGACACTGTAGTAGTAAAACAAGTTACGGTCCTTAAAGGTATAAGTGGTAGCTTACCATTTGATATATGGAAAGGAGGAACTGCAAGTGGGGCAGGAGAATAATGATGTCATGGTGTATTTAAAGGCATATCTAAGTGTCCTGGATTATGAATGCATCTGATAGAGGAGAATCAGTAGTGTATGCAAACATTTTTTATTTGCATGAAAAAATACCAAAATAAACATTTACAAACTCACCCTACAAATGCTAAATTGCTCCAGTTTGCAAGCTGAGGCTTTAGTTAGCTGACACCCCTGAACTACCCTGCTAAGATCAGCATAAGATTCATAATTTTGGCCAATCAGGGGAAGCAGAGGTCAGTTGATGCATTTGTATCATATTCTAGGGTTCCTGTGTTGCAAAGCAGCCTAGGAAAAGTAGTCTCTCTCTCTATCCTCTTGGTCTGATTCAGTCCAGACCCCACCCAACCAATTGATTCCATTCTGTTATTTCCTGTGGTATCTACCAGAAAGGTCAAACTCTGTATCTGGCTGCTCTCCTCAGTGTACTTGGTTATGTAAGCTCGCCGTGGGTGTGTAAAGATGGATTTTACTCTCCAGCATTTAACTTTGTAAGTACACTGAACTTTTCTATATAACACATATTTTTTTGATATCTGTCACTGTCTGTTTCTTACAAAACATTTGAAACCCAGGAAACTTATATATACCTTTAAGAAGAGAATTACGAGTAACTGTTTTAATGAAGTCAATTATGCATGGGAATATACAGAGACAAAGAGAGTGTGGCTCCATATGGTGGTAAAATGCTAGTTTGTAGGCTTTATAAAAGTAACTGAAGAGTACATTTTATTGAGAAGGATATTATATTGAGGAGGAAAATCTGAATTAAATAAACCTAGTTAGAGCATTAGAACACTTATGTCAGCTACTTAAAATGTACTATCAATATTAAAATAATAAGTCTACTAATGACTAAATAATATAATCCAACATTGTTAAAGCCAAAGAAAATATGAATCTGGCATAGAGCCTGCTGCAAATCCACCTCTTCTAACCTATTTCAGTTTCCCTGTTAATAGCCAGACCTTCTTATTAGCTTCGTCTCATGTACTTCAAAGGTATTATTGCAAACAATAAAGGTAATCAAGCACGCTAGGACATAACCTGATATGAGAAATGTTTTTTCACTAAAGAGTGCAGCATATAGTATAACCAATCAATCAACATCCTGTCCAGCTTTTAATTACATTTCTTTTGTTTGTATTATAAATTCAGTGAACTATAATATTACTCTGGCAACTGGTTCCAAACTAATTTCCTGAATTATGGAGCAGATCTGGAAACCATAGCTAAACGAGTTTGAAATTAGTTTATAAAGCCATTTCCAGCTAATATCAAGGGACAAGAAGAGTGTACTAAAAAAAGACTGCACATTGGAAATGTTTGTGGTACATTGCACATATATCATACTGAAGTCATAAAAAATGTCTACATAATAAGCACTGTTCCTTCAGGCCTGGACAACATTTTCATTGTGGAAACAATACCAATTTTATATTATCACATCAAATACTTTATTGAATTTTTTTTTTCTCTCAGAAGTGAAAGCTATGTTAATCCAATTATACAGTGTTTATTATTTTACTATTATATCTACTTTTATTGTTACTATCTTTTCATTGTCTCTGATCGCCGCCATGTTGGCATTTCTCCACTTGTTTGACTTGGGTGAACAGCAAACTGCAAAACCCCATATTGCATCTTCTTAAAGTACACAACACATCCAGTGGCTTCCGATTGGTTGACAGTTACATGTGTTGGCTAGGAAGCCCCAGCCTATGGTGAGAACATTAGAAGATGCAATATAGCTCCCTCTATGGCATCCCCCAAGAAGCAAGCAAATAAGAAAACAGTATTAATTAATTACTTTGTATAGCTAATATGGTTCTTATTATGCTAGATGCAACTTTTAAGAGATTGCCACTTGTTTTTCAACTACGGAGCCAATTCAGTTCAGTTCTAGTTCTTAGTGGATCATGGATGGAAATCAGCTCATGAGCTTCTCATTGGATTCTCACTATGAATAAGTAAGTAAATATCATTCATATTCACAGTGTGGTGAATCTTTACACGGTACACATATTTCTTGGGACATCAGTGAGAATGATTGAGAACACTATAATATTTGGTATTCTGGGGTGATTTGCAGAGATCCCACAAAAATGAAGGCAGAATGATCATTTTCCTGCTGGCCACACGGTGGCATTTACCTCCTCTTTTTCCGCACTTGTGCTATGCAAAGCTGTAGAATATGTGCCTACGTCTTCACTTCACGTCTTAGAGATTTTGGTTACGTAAATTATGATTTATGTGTTATGATCCAGTCAAGATTTTATCTGCAATGACTCCATTCTGGTTGTTACACTGATCCATATGGTAAATGTTTTGCTGGATCCAGAAAGTGCAATTCCCTTCATAAGGCCACAAAAAATGAGCATCATTGCTATGATAGGATGAGCAATGCCGGAGAAGTCTATAATAAATTTGCAGCAAAAGTTTCCAAGAAAAGTGGTGGACAACTGGACTGGAGTTGGTGCAGGTAAAATCTACACCACATCATAACACCTGGATCATAATTTATGTAACCTGTATCTCCAGGAACAGATGCAAGTGCAGATACAGGCACATACGCATTATATAGCTTTATATAGCCCAGGTGCACCCTTGACGCTGGACAAAAGCAGAGGAGCGGCCTGGTGGCCATCAAGAGAAGCATCATGACTCTAGGGCGTTGTCACTATGACCTGTCTGGTTTATACAAGGTGGTTTATACAAGGTGGCTTGGTTTGGTATATTGTATACTGTGTAATATAGAGTGTACAAAGAAAATGTGAAAGCATAACATGAGTTTCTACTGGGCTGTCAACTTTTGCCTATGTTCTCTTGTTGGATGGTTAAATTGTATATTCATTGGTATATGAGCCTTCACGCTTCCTCTCACAAACCTCTATTGGAGGGCGACAGCTAGTGTGAGACTGGTGAGACTGATACTGACCTTGAGAGATGCATGAGAAACCAGAAACATTTTCACTCCCTTTAGGCTTAGATTACAGGCAGATGGCCAGGTATAGAGGTTGATAAATGACCAGTGCTAGCACACCTTACAATGACTAGCTGTACTGAGCTATTGTCCAGTTGGAGGCCATCAGAGGCCCTGTTTATTTCCTTACACTTTACATAAGGAATAAATTATTTCAGTTTTTGTATCCATCATCCTCATCTCCACATTGATTTCTAGTTATCCTTTTAATACTTACAGAATACTTGAAGACATTTAATATCTTCTTCTTATCAGGGTCTGTACATGCTACATGAATTCATGGATAGTGGATAACATAACCACAGAGCAGCACATTGCTCTCTGTTCTGGTCTAAATGCCCAGACTGTCAGTCACTGATAAAGGTTTCACTGAGCAAACCCACTGAAGGTTAAGTTTCAGTTTTTAGATGGATAAAACCTACACTTTATTACCCCTACCTACAAAAACCGCCAAAGCAGTAAAGCAAAGCCATGTGTTGGAGACAAGAAGCATTTCGTATAAAAAGTGAATATGGATTATTTTGTATAAAAAAACAAATTAAAAAGCCCTTTTAAATCTGCTGGTATTATGAATTTTTTAACAATACTGGAGAGAATCAGAAAAAATGAGTAGGTGTTAATATCTGCTCCCCATGTGATTTTGATTTTTTTTAACAATGTTTTAAAGATATACTGTAATACAGGAACATTTTGGAATGATGCATCATCACAGTAAAGTATCACATTAATAAAAGCCTTTTAAATACAATTTGCTCAACTTTCAAAATAATTACTTACATTTTAACAACTTCTCTGGGATATTGTAGTAATCCATCTTGTCCTCTATGACCTACTCCTGCCACACTGCTTGCATTGTTTATTTCAGGGGGTGGACACTACCCAGCAGTACCATAGTGCACGAGGCTCATACACATATACATAATTTGCATGTGCAATATTTACTTTAGAATAAGGACACTTCAAGGAACAAGAGCAAAAAGCCAGTGACGCTCCACTGAGGGAGGGGAAGGTTAAAAAGTCAAACATGGAAACGTACAGCACAGCAGAATAAATATTAAAAATGTAAGTGAAATCTAATTAAAAAATATCCAAAGCTTTTATAAACATGGTACTTTATTATGTTTTTAAATTGTGCCTTTTTCACAGTGTCCCTTTAAGTTATCCTCTACATATGTCCAGCACTGTTTTACAATTTTTTGTTATGGAGCACTATATAGTATAAATCAAATACATAAACACAATAGTGCATTACATATACTGTATAGGTAATGCATCAAAACATTGTTTATCAAAGTCAAAGTTAGTCTGTACAGTATTGGGAACCAATATTTTGCTTTAAGTTAATATACATATACTTTGATAAAGAATGCTCAGTGCTCACTGCATGTCTAAAACCAAAGGGAGATATGTACCAAGTATTATAAACTGCACTGTTGCTTTAAATACATTGTAATTATAATTATGACTTTTTTTATACATATGGGCATTATGCATTAGGTTTTCTGAACTTGCACCAGAGCGATGTTGAAAGTGGATTTAAAACCTAAAATGTACCCAGCCCAGTTTAAAGCAATATTACCAATAGTTTTGTGTAGCAAATATTACTACACAATATAGGTAAATATAAAAAGGTGATTAAGTAACATCTTGATACATATCCACCAACCTATTGACAAGGACAACTTACCAAGCTTTTTCCAAAAAAATAGTTTTGTGCCAACTATCAACCATAATGTCTTGTTACACCTAGACTTGCATTTATTTATTGTAAATTACAGTATTTTATTAATGAGAGAATTACAATGGAGAACAATTGTTGCAACTGTAATACAAAAACAATGTTATACATTAAAGTGCAACAGAGTTACACTTTCACACATACACACATATCTGATTTTTTCAGATGTAGACCACCTTCGAGACATTCAGGTTATTAACAAATACACTATGATGTTTCTACTCAAGACATTTTTAAGATACGTAGATGATCATAGCTACCAGCGACAAACTTAAAGAAGGTGCTTCTAAATCTTCCAAAATCAGAAGCAAAGTTGAAATGGTACCTTAATGGTTGGTGAACAGCTTATTGATAAGATGGGATCATCCAAAACATGAGATAACCCCTACATGGCAATGTGATAACAGAGAAACAAGGAAATGAAGATTATTTAGATGACAGACAGATAAAAAGAGAAAGAAGACTGACACATAATATTTTCACAGACAACATAAATAACATTATCTAATTATCTGAGCCTAAAATTGTACTGGAAAAGCTTTTTTACTTTATAGTCATCTAAAGATAATATTGAAAAATAAGTATTGTTGCATATAACTATAGCCTTTGCGAAAGCCACAGTAGTGGTGAAACGGCTATCAGGCTGGGCTTTTAGGCACATTAGAAACCTTTTTTTATTTCATTAGCTGTCTTGTTAGGCTCCCGATAGGGCATTGGAGGATAGGACAAGTTTGACTTTCCCCATATGTTATAGTCTATGAGTTGTCTTATGAATGTATGAAAATAAGGTTTCTATTTTATAAGCCTTTGAGTATATTGAAGACCCTTCATTGTTTTAATTAGTTGGTGTTTCACTACTTTCTATTACATTTACATTATTGGGCTACTGTGGAATAAACTCCAATAGCCTAAATTTTCCATTGAACATAGAGGATTTCTGTCTCCTTCTATCTAATACAGGATTATTAGCCAGATTTTGAGCTTATGTTAGAGAGACACAAGGGAGGGAGGACCCCCCAAGGCCATAAGCCTAATCTTCCATGTTATCCCCATCAATTAGTTATTCTTTAGTAAACTTTTCATTTGATAAGGTGGTGACAGCGGATTCAATAGATAGCTTTAAAAAGGGATTGGATATATTTTCTAAATAAAAAGGGCATTCAGGGTTATTCTGGTTAATTAGAGGGGGAGTATTGATCCAGGGAGGAATCCGATCACCAATATCTGGGGTCAGGAAGGAATTAATTTTTCCTCCCTTTTGATACAAGTTTAACTTGGGTTTTTTTCTGTTTGGCTTCCTCTGGATCAATTAACAATGAATCTGCATATTGCAGATCAGAGGAGATCTAAAAAGGTTGAACTTGATGGACTAAAAGCCTTTTTTCAAACTTAATTACTATGGGCCTCATTCTATTATCGGCCGTAAATCGGCCGTAAGGCTGCGATTCCTTGCGAGGGTTCAGTTAACTCGCGATTCTATTATACGGCCCCGCAAGGATCTCCTTTTACGGCCGGCCGCATATCTTGGAACCGGCCGTAAGCTGTGAAATATAAAAACTGAAAAATAAATTCAAGCCTGCACTGTACAGCTCTGTAAATGCTAGGGATCATATTGGGGGACATGAGGATTAAAAGGAACCCACTCTCAAGCTTGCACATCAGCCCAAACCCGAGTTCAAATTAACTGTTTATTTTCCGGCTGCGGCGTGGGCGGGTCTGAGGTGCTCCAAGCACTCTGGACTTTTTACATGGATATTTTACGGATATTGAAAATTAAATATTTTACGGATTTGAGTACAGGATAATTATGTGCTATTTTTTCTAACACCTAAAATCCCTTTATAGTCTTCTCAAAGTGCAGGATGGCTTTATTTGAGCTATTTTATGTGCTTAATTGGTGCTAGCGAGACCTCTTTCCTGCAAGTAAGCTGCGGCTCGTTTTTAGCCTTGCAGAGAGGTTTTTCCGGAGCAATTGAATTGCAAATCTCTTGCGGCCGTTTTAGATCAAAGGCTTTCCTCCGGCGCGAGCGGCCGCAAGAGATAGCAAGGCACCGGCCGCAAGCCTGCCGGAATCCCCGGCCGTAAGGGAATAGAATAGCCGAATAGCTTGCGGCCGGTCCTTGCGGCCCCGCAACGGCTGCGGCCGATAATAGAATGAGGCCCTATGTAACTATGTAACTATATTATATGTGAGGCTCAGAAAGTATTGTTTTTACCCACTTTTTATGGCGGCATAATTCAATGAAATAAAGTTGTTATTTTAGGTCAGGGGTCACCAAACTTGGTCCTGGAGGGCCGCACCCAGGCCTCGATTTGTGGATATCCTTGCTGCAAACAGGTTAGACTATTGCTTCTTCAGTCATCCTGATTGACTCACCTGTGCACAGAAAGGAAATCCTCAAATCCAGGCCTGGGTGCGGCCCTCCAGGACCGAGTTTGGTGACCCCTGTTTTAGGTACTCTTTTTTCTCATTTGTTGATAGAGTATATTAAGCGATGTTAAGCAACTTAGGGTTGTGTACTAATTATTGGTATAGGCTGAGGTAAACTGCTTGATAATTTACTTTTTAGTTGTCTTACACTCTCACTTCCCCTACCAACTGCTCTCTGCCACCCTAATCAAATAATTTGTTCAGCAAGTCAGAGGTGAGACAGTTCCACTAGCGGAGAAAAATAATGGTATCATGGAAAAAAAAATCCAGGGATGTTTTCTCTGATTGCATCGAATGGCTGATTAGAGGGTCATATGATTAGGAATGAAAATGAGCAGTTGCTGGAAGAAGTAAAAGCAAGGGAGCAATGACACCGAATAAGACAACTGTAAAAGTCAGTTATCAAAGATTTGCAAGACTTTGTTTTGAATGTTCTATTTTTAAATATTATCTTTAAATGATTTCAAATAAATAAATCTGTTAAGTGTATTTTTACTCATATTATCCCACAATTACTTGAAAATGATCTCAAGGTCCTTATTTGAATTAAAATTAATCAGTGATATGTAAAAATAAATATTTTCTATGATAACCAAGGTTCACCATCACAAACAACAGACGGAAAATACATACATATATCAACAGACAGAGGAAAGTAATGCTCCCATTTATTGGCACATTATTATATTTACTTTCCTTAATCTAAGGTAGCTGAGACAACTGAATTAGTTAAAACCGAACCTTTATTAAGTCATAATAAGCTTTATTTAAGCAGTAAACTTCTCCTTATCCCTGCAGTGTAAAAATGCAGATTTTTAATCAAAATTCCTTCTTGCTACGGCTTGGTGAATAGAATTAAAGATTTCTGCCAGCTCCTTCAGTTTTGATTAAACGGTAAAAGTACTTTTTTTCTTAATTCGCATAAGTAAATCCCTTGGGGGCAACTTTATTGTTTTGAAATGTGCCGAGAAAAAGAAGAAGATGATAACGTGAAATAGAGAAGCTGTAAAATGATTAGGAATCCAGATGAAGGAATAAAATCGACAAAAAATGATATTTCATGGTTGCAATGGATCACTACAATACAAGTTGCTATAATGTAAGACTAATACAAATCAAATTTTATGTCATCATTCATGAAAAGAAATTGCTTCAATTTCCTTACCGTGGTTTTCTCCAGACAATGAAGCAGGTGGTAGTGCTGTGTAGCAAATGTAGCACCACCTTTGCTAACAAGAGCTTGTTCCTCTTCACTGGAGCCCTGTAAATCAAGACAATATTTTAATTGTACATATCATTTTGACTTCAAACATATTAAAAAAAATATATATAATATCTGTATAAATTGCTCTTTCTAAGAATATGGAACCACTTATAAGTATTTGGTATGGAGCATAATTGCTACCCCCATCTAGATTACTACCTTATCATGGTGAAAAGGCGTGTGTACCTCAATAAAGCTGTGAGCTATATCATGTAGGATCACCCAAGATGGCATAGCAGAGAGGTCAGACAGATTGCAGTCCACTGGAGAGGAAACTGGCAACTCACTGCACTATCTTTGCCATGGAAACCGTATGGATGAGCACAACCAGACACAAGATATGCCTGGTGTGCTGTGGCCCATCGGGTCACAGAGAGTCAGAAACAACTGAAGAGCAGCAACAATAATTGCTACATTTCTCTGCCAGCATGAAACATATTAAAACCTGCAAAATGTGACCTGCAAAATGTCAGAATCTCATAAATGAATGATGTACTAATTTAACCCTCTAACCCTCACAGCTATTTTTTTAATATGTATGTAAATTGTAATATTGCACTATACAGAACTAACATACTTCATTTATTTGTAACTATTGACATACAGGATGTGTGTTTATATGAGTATGCATAAATATGGGTATATCTTTGTGTGCATGCACTTCCATAATGTAAAAATGTATGTGTGAGGTGCGTTGCACAACAATGTTAAATATAATAAGGCAGATATCTAAAGTAAATATGGGCAACATGTATGAGGGAAATTGTACAGTAGGTTACAGAAATGCCTAAGGTAAATACAGTAAACCATTTAGGTGATCAAATACTAATCAGTTGCCCTAGCGTTAACCCAACGATTAGCAAACCAGTGGGACATATTGGGATAATTTTTTCTATGGGTACTATTTCTGAATAATGGCAATTTTAGGGTATAAAAGGAAGATACCTAGAAGGAACAAGACACAGTCACACACAACTCTAATAGTCAAAGGACAATGAATTGAAGGGACTTAGTACTGAGAGACCTGTGTCCTGTTATCATTATGTCTTGTCTGGGGCAACAGAGCAATTGGATAAACCCAGGATTCCACCATTTAATTTTGGTGAAATTATCTTTTGGTAAAAGACAGAGTGAGTTTTATGTCCGTGTATTCAAGACAAGTAAACTACTAACAAATGTCATTTTTGCTGCGGGAGCTTTTTTTCAGTAATGTTACATGTCTATTCAATGCTCCGCAGAAGTAATATTATCGAGTACACCCGCAACTCATAAACACAAGCCTTGATAGTAAAGTTACAAGGCTCAGGATTACGAGTAAGGCTGTGTTGAGAAATAATACTGAGCACAAACCCGCTAACACCAATGAGAATCCCATGGGATTCCCTCCACCTATGCATGCCTTGAAGGAAATCCCTGGGGATCCCCTTTTCTGCCCACTCCCGATTCTGCCAACTCCCTACTTAAACCTGCTCCCCATTACCCAGTCACCCCCTATCATCCACCTACATAACCATGGCATCCAAAATATTAACCTGCTGAACTAGGTTCCTTAAATGACCCTGTGGCACCTAAACCCCCACCACTGGGGTCCCTAATGGACCCCCGTGAAACTTACAGTTTACTCCTATTAACCCCTTATGCTAAGGTCCCATAAGGACCCTTGCATGGCCATATCTATTAACCCCTGATTTGGAGGTCCATTAAGGACCCCTGCGGCATATATAAATTAACCCCATACCATGGGGGATCTTAAAAGGAACATAATTGTATAGTTATTAACCTTTTAGATGTCATGGGGGTCCATACACATCGCCATTGTAGTTAAGGGGTTAATTTTAGCTTACCATGGCGGTCTATATAGACCTGCATGGTATCTACAAGTTTAAGAGGGGTAATATGGGTGTTGTTTGAGAACTCCCATGGTATGGGGTTAATTTAGAGATGCCGCTGGTGTCCTTATAGTAATATTGCTAGTAGGGGTTACTCGCCTCAAGTAGCACACTTGCAGCCATGCTGAGAGGGGTGAATAGAATAGCTAGGAAAAGTCACGGGACACTTTTTGCTTGTGTACTTTTAGGAATTGAATGAGGCTCAATGTCATTGGCTTACAAGGGCATACCCTATTGAAAGCAGCTAAAACAAGCAGCTCAGGAAAGGTAATTGTAACCCAAAATAAAGAATAATTATATAAAAAAAGCTTTAAAAATAATTTGTTTTTATTACTTCCCAAAAACATTTTGTTCAAGCTTCGTTTGTCAAAAGAACATTTTCTTAAAACTGGCTACAATGAACCTCTAAGTCTTACTACATTTAATCCCTTAATATATTTTTTCATGTTCAGTAGACTAAGGCATGCCTCAGTTTTATTTTTATTATAAATTTAAGGAAAACTGTCACACTATATAATTCTAGACTTGCATACTGATACAATAAATGATCAAAATCCAGTAATTGTACATCACCTGCAGTTTCTGATTGAATATTCCATTGCGTTTACTCTGTAAATAAGCATTTGCACTTCCACTTTTTGCCACTCGAATCCTTGCAAGCCTTGCTTTCTGTGAAAAATAAATATATATACATCAATAATAGACATAAATAATGTAGCATCACCATAATGCAGAGTAATAGGATACAGCTGCATTCACAACAATGAATGGATAGTACCAATGTATGCGTAATACTGAATATAATGTTGTTATGTTGATACCTAGGGGTTAATTTTTAAGACATCTTTCTCGTAAAATAAATTGATTTTCTTAAATGAATTATTGATGCATTCTACTAGAACGTCAAGCAATTCTTATTCTTCTTCATAGTTAATTTTTACCTGTGAGCTATATGCTTTCCATTAAATCTGCTACCACTTTGACATCTGGTTTGGTAGATAGGCAAAATGTTCTGTTCATTAATGGCTCTCTAGTTGCTCATACAACTGATGCATTAGCTCACTCTGGAGTTCCTAGTTAAATGTGAGAAAGTAATTGTTCAATTTAATCTTGGGGTTTCTAGTTGAATGTGAGAAAGTAATTGTTGTCAATTTAATCCAGAGACTATTAATTTAGAAAACTCAGCTGATCAGACAGTATTTCCCCACATTGGCACTTGAGTGAAGTGTTCACTGACCACAACAAATTCAAATATCAATATGTGGACGTAAAAATGTCTGCGGGAGATTGATGCATATTTTATGCTTGTATTCATTTTAAAAAGTGATCTGTCCATGGTTCTGAAAATGAGCATAGCCCAAAGAAGTTCAGATTGTTCTACAGCCAGGCTACTGCCATCCTATTCTTACATTAATCATAAAAAGCATGAAAAACAGTCTATATAATAATGTATAAGCTATTTTTATTCTAAGGTGAATAATTCCTGAGAAGTTCACTTATTGTTTATACTGTAATATTATTCAAAAAGCATTTCCCAAACACTAATTTCCTGCTTTGATGTTTTAATTAGTATCACAGTCTGCTCTGTGATGACCAAAACCATGTGCCCAAATGCTTGCTAGGGACTGCCATATTACTTTGTAGCTTAATAAGGGACAGCAATAGTCCTATGCTAGTTGTGTATTGCCCATGCTAGTCATGTGGTCACTAGTTTGCTGGCTAAAGTCTTATATTCTTATGATACTTTACATGATCAGGGCCGGATCCACCTTTTTGGAGCCTCTAGGCAGTGAAGTGGAGGAGCCCCTGCGAGTGGGTACACAAGGTATGCATGGACCCATGCATTTAAGTTCTTTTTCCTGTAAGATCCTTCTTGTTCTAGGTTGTTACCCATAGTAGCCAGTCTATGAACTACATAATTTCATTTTTTTAAGCCAGGAACCACAGGAAAGCTCCCTTAGGTGGCTGCCTATTTGGCCTAATGGGTAATCCGGCCATGTACATGACCATTAAACTAGCAAAGAAACGACAGTAATGGAGGACAGTAATGGGGCATGACTACATGTTGAATGGACATAACATATTTGAAAATTAAGCGATGGATCATTTCAGGAATGAGATTAGAAGGTAAAACACTGCATGTCAATGATTGACTTATTACGGTAGTTTAATACATGTATACTTTTATTCTGAGAGTAACAAACTGATGTACAAATATAAATGAAATATAACCTTTTGCGCTCTGCGTTTGTCTGCTCGTTGATTTTGGTGATAAATGCGACTGAAGTTGGACACAATTACAGGTACGGGCAAGGCGATGACCAACACACCACTTAGGGAACATATGGAACCAAATATCTTCCCGGCTATTGTCTTTGGAACCATATCACCATACCTGTGGAATAAGAGAAGATACATGAAGTATAACCACAAATGATGTATATATATATATATATATATATATGAGAAAAGAGAGTAGATATTTTGCTTAGTGCCTAACACTGATTTCGATGCTCAAGAACATAAATACAAAAAATGTGGTGAAATATACATATATTTTTTATTGAAACAACGCCACATTTGATAAGGTAAATGCATAAAAATATATAACTTGTCTCTATGATCCCCAAAGTCTACCGGGTTCTTGGTCTATTATTGTGATTTAATGAACATATGATATTTGTAATCCTCAATTGAATCAAACTACTCTAGAAAGCATGTACTATTTATCACTTAAAGACTGACTTAGTCCCCAAAGTTGCAAAAAAAAAAAGGTCCCTTAATCCATACGATTATATAGTTCTAAAAAGATCAGTACATGTGCCTATGATCCTTAATGAAATCCTCCTGCATGGAAGGTGTTACTAGCTCGTCACCCCAAAGCTGACTTGGTCCCTTGTGCTACACAATACTTTACAACCTCATCATAAAGCTCCGTGAATATATAACAAACATAAATAAATAAATAATAAATATATATATATAATAAATGCTTACTCAAGCAGATGCCTAACATACACATATATAATACCACAGTTCAGCTGTTTCTTCAAGAAATATGTATGGCAGCTCCTTTTCAATATGTATATACTTCAACAATAGATACTGTCTGCATTTGGATTAAGTTTATGTTTATTATAATAGTTATGACAGGATATAATACATTGTAGCACAGAGTTCACTGTTTTGTTCCAACCAAAGGCTGTGCATGGGACACTCTTGGACTTTCCAGCATGACAATGACCCTAAGCACAAGGCCAGATTGACCCTCCAGTAGTTACAGAAGAAAAAGGTGAAGGTTGTGGAGAGGCCATCACAGTCTCCTGACCTTAATGTCATCGTGCCACTCTGGGGAGATCTCAAACGTGCGGTTCATGCAAGACGACCAAAGACTTTGCATGACCTGGAGGCGATGACTTTACCTGTAGTGTCTGTCTGTGAGTGGTTGAATGGTTCAAGGGATATGGAAGTTTCCTGGGTTTTTAAATGTTTCCTAATAAACAGCTACTGATTAGTAGAAAAACATATATTATATTGAAAAGTTGAATGTACTTACATATTTATTTGTTAGATACTGATATGTGTGCACACTCCTAGGAAGCTTACATAAAGTGTACCCTGCAGGGTACAGTGTGTAACCTCTAAAGGAAATGATGGTTGGTGGGGCACACCCCTAGGAAGCTTACATAAAGTGTACCCTGCAGGGTACAGTGTGTAACCTCTAAAGGAAATGATGGTTGGTGGGGCACACCCCTAGGAAGCTTACACAAAGTGTACCCTGAACGGTACAGTGCGTAACCTCTAAATGAAATGATGGTTGGTGGGGCACACCCCTAGGAATCTTACATAAAGTGTACCCTGCAGGGTACAGTGCGTAACCTCTAAAGGAAATGATGGTTGGTGGGGCACACCTCTAAGAAGCTTACATAAAGTGTACCCTGCAGGGTACAGTGTGTGACCTCTAAAGGGAATGATGGTTGGTAGGGTACACCTCTAGGAAGCTTACATAAAGTGTACCCTGCAGGGTACAGTGTGTGACCTATAAAGGAAATGATGGTTGGTGGGGCACACCTCTAGGAAGCTTACATAAAGTGTACCCTGCAGGGTACAGTGTGCGACCTCTAAAGGAAATGATGGTTGCTGGGGTCACAGCTGAAATTGCCCATAAGGAGACAGGCAGAGAGAAAAAAAAAAGCAGACAGCAACTGCCAGATTGTGATACAAATGTTTCAGTCTTAACTAACTCCTGATTGGCCAAAATATTGTTTTAAATTGTATACCAGTTAAGCCTGGGTTTGGAGGGTGTTAACCCTAAGTTTCAACTGACATAAATTAAAGATATTTTGCTAACTTTAAGGTAAGTATTTAAATGCTTATTTTGGTATTTTTTCATGCAAAAAAATGTTTGCATACACTACTGATTCTCCTCTATCAGATGCACTCATAATCCAGCTCACTTACATATCCCTTTAATTAACTGTAGGGATCTACAATGTGGCTAGCAAGTGCCAATGTAACAATAACTCCAACAGTTATGTGAAGTCAGGGTTAAACTGCACCAATTCATTTTTTGTCTCAGGCTGGTCCTCAGCTCTAAGTTACTAATTCATTTACACACATCTTCAGTTTATTAATTCCACTACATAAGGTGCATTTGAGTTAAGGTTGCTCTGTTATTTGTGAATGCTCATTAGGGAGCTCTATAAAAGCCAGACACTGCTAGTGTCTGCATGAACACACGGTTCTCTAAGATTGATTTTAGTCATTAAAACATAATGATGTGAAGTGCTAAACTTTTATCTTCCATTACAGGCCCCTTATCCATAGGTTGTGAAATATTTTTCCTGTGCTGGAGCACTGTTTGAATCTACATTAATGGTTGTCACCTTTACATCAATGTGGTTCCTTTTATTACAAAAGTATTGTACTTCTGCATCTGTTTTATGGGCGAACACCCTGCTGTCCTTTGTTGGCATTTAAGGAAATAAAACTTGTGCAGTAAAAGCATGATTTCATCATAACATACTGGATAAGAGATAAGGCAGGGCTGAGAAGGATCCTATTGCTCTTTATACTTAAACAGGGCCTCATTCAAATGCAATGTGGCCAATTGAATAGGGCTCTATATAAGCACAGAGCATATTTTTTTTTTACAGTTTTTAGTTGGTGAACTTCTATCCAAAAGCAAGGTCTTCACTAACTTCTGTAAAAAAAATATGTTCTGTGCTTATATAGAGCCCTGTTCAATTGGCCAAATCGCAATTGAATGAGCCCCCTAGTCAAACAAGGTAAAATGGTACAGTGCTCTTGGAACGTCCACCAGATGGCACAAGGCACCATTAATTCAAATCACTTTAACTGCATACTGCACACATATTGCTAATTATTTTCGCACTGAAGCAGAAACATTGCTTATGTTATTAGAATCTTTATTTACATTTAAATAACGCTTATGTCCCAAAATTCAAAAAATACTAAGATTAGTTTTTGATGCATTTAATACAATGCAATATACACAAAAATAAACAACACAGAAAAAAAACAGTTGTAAATGGATTATCATATTAGCTTTTTTTAATCAACAAATGGCACATTTTTTTTAGTTCTTTTGAACAATATTAAATCCTGCAGAGAATGTGTTGGAATGGTATTGTAGTCTTGTCTCCTTAAAATATTGTTTGTACACGAAAAGATTCATTTAGTGGTGGCATGATTTTTTTATCTTTTCATGCAGCTAGCCAAAAATAATTGGCAATAAAACATATTACTGAGAGTACTTTTGATTTAATGGAACAAACAATGTAATTTGAGCATGTGCTATAAGAAGTTCATAAAAATACCTAAGTCTATATGTCCCTAATAGGTTACTTCTTACTTATATGTCTTTAGGTTGTACGTTTGTGAGTTTTCAATCTTGTGTCAGTGATTTTAAAACAAGCCCTATGTACGTATGATTTTAAGCTAAAAAAACATGACCCCCCATTCTTTGCTATGTGTTAATTTTGTTTTAGCCATGTACTTAACCCTTGTACAGCACTACAGAATATGTTAGCGCATAACAAATAAAAGATAATAATAATAGCAATCTATTTTAGCTCCATTGGATAGACAATTTCTACTTTAAAATGTATCGGTCTATTCCAACCCCTAAATAGCCTTCCTTTGAAAGGGACAGTCCTGCGTATGGGAGGATTTAGGTTTTATGCTGCCCTAGGCCCATTCACATTTGTGTGCCCCATGTCACAATTACTACTGCTCCTTTAACTTCCTATATTCTAATTTAACTAGCGTATTGCCCGTCAAAAAATTACGGCAATGAGATGTGTATGTTTTAAAAGTTGTTTAGTTATTAATATACATATGGAATTGTAAGGTAGCTAATGTTGTTTTCTGTGTACTACTGAAATATAGAATACAAATTAATAAATGAATTTACGTATTTTTATGCATTGTGTTGAAGAGCTGGCAATCTGTGTTGATGTTGCAGCAGCATTAGTGGTGTGGAGGTGCTGTGTAAGCGTGATGAACGTGTGCAGTGTAATAGTGTGCGTGCGCGAGCCGAAACCATTAACGTAGCTGTGTACTTCCGCATTATCCTAAAATGGCGGATAATGTGTGGTATGCGTCTTAGTGGATTATCGGTACGTGTTTTCCGTGGTTATAGTGCTGTAGCGTCGTTTTCGTTTTGTTCATCCGCCATTTTTTCTGCGGCGCTCATTGCCAAAGTACTACGGGTTTAACGGCTCGCCTCGCTGCGGCGCTCATCGCTAAGCCCGCTAAAGTACTACGGTTTAACAGTAAATATGGTCAAACGGTCGAATGACGGTTAAATGTTGTGAAATTTGTTTGCCACACAACATGATTCTACATTGGTCCCTTTTTTTTTTCTTAAAATAAATACAATTTTTTTTTTTTGTAACTTTCAACTTATATTTAATCAAATGCGTTGGTTTAGGTGGTAAATCCGATGTTGCGCGAGACAAAGGCGTTAAATCTGTGTGAATGCGTGAATCTGTAATTGCGTTTCGTAAAATATACTCGCTACTGTCTTTTTACTCATTGCGCGGTTAATCCGCATCCTTTATCTCGTTGTTTTTCAAACACATACGTCTGTGGCTGTGTTTTACGCAGTTCGTAGTAGTATAGCCTCGTTTTCATTTTTTTCGGCGGCCATTTTTTTCTCGCTTAGCCGATTTTCGATCTTTGTAACTCGGCTAAATCGCTATAAATTGGAGTTCCAACTCACTTCCAGACGTCCTGCCTGGTTCCCCATGCTGTAAGTGACCTTTATTTTTTATTTTTTTGTGTATTTAGTGTTTTTTTTAGTGTTTTGGTTCCGCCGCTTATCTCGTAATTTTTTTCATCTCGTATTTTTTTTCTAAGTGCTACGGTTTAACGTCTCGCCTCGCTGTGCGAGGCTTGCCGGGCGATGAGCGTCTGCGGCGCTCATCACTAAGTCGTACGCACTACGCAACGCAGCATGACGACGAATCATAGTTAGACAATTATAATATGTGATAGGTTACATGGGTTTATGTATATATAGTATATAGTATGTCAAAGAGTGTCAATTACACTTACAATGCATATATAGACATTTCTGTTCATGTAGATACAATATTCCCCTTTTGGATCGCTACCTTGTCGTGGTGAATGGGCTTGTGTACTTCAATGAAGCTGTGAGCTATATCATATAGGATCACCCAAGATGGGCAGGTCATAGCAGACAAATTGTGATCCACTGGAGAAGGAGCCAGCAACCCACTCGTATATCTTTGCTGTGAAAACCTTATTGATTAGCATAATAGCATAGTGTGCAGCAGTCCATAAGGTCACGTAGGGTCAGACATGACTGACCGACTAAACAACAAGAGACACTTTATTCCTTGGCACTGGACTGTCATCATCAGGCAGTCTGCTGCCCTTTGATACGATGTGGTTCTAGGCCATCATGTAAATAGGAAGTGGGCATGGACAATCACCATTTTATTATATTTTGTATTTACTATTTACCCAAACTGTCACTGTAGAACAATGTGGAGATGCCACCAATACTCTGGTACCTGTTACCTTGTTCATAAGTGTAGCATAGATGGGTCTTGTATAGTACTAAATAAGTGAATATTCCATAAAATGGCCAAAGAACTGACAGATAGATATTATAACGTCACAAGTCCTCCTCTTGCACTGTAGGAGAAATAATTCACAGAATATAAGTTCTAGGTGGAAAACAACAATTTGCCTGTTTTTAATTTGTACGAAATATCAAACAATACAAATAATGCTGACGGGCACATTATGATACAGATGAAGTCATTTAGATACTTTTCACTTTATTTCACCTCTACAAACAAAAGATATTACATTGATTTATGTTGTATGCTATTAACTCTGCTGAGATTTCTCTAATATTTGTAACAAATGAATGTTGCCTTAGGACGTGAAATCATTGTAAGCTCAGAAATTTATAGCAATTACCGTTAATTTGCTGGCTGACAAAATTTCCACAAGACTGTACAATGAGGGATATATCTGTATGGTGCTCATTACAAGAAATATATATAATTAACATATACATTCAATAAGATAAACACAGGTGTTTTGTAAAGGGTTGTTTTCTTTAAATATTTTATATTTTTAGACTTATCTGAAAATTACATCTACAAGTATTCAAGTACTTATCTTCTCAGAGTAATAATTATCAGTCAGTCCCATAGATTCACTAAGCTTTGCAGAGGCTGCAAAGCAGATTACTGATGGCTTTGATCTCCATTTCCTATGGAGAAAATTGAAATGCAGCTCTTGCCTGCCCTTCAAAGGCTGTATGTTATTATTCTTATTCTATTAGCTGCCCGCAAATACCTCTAACCAGTACTTTTAAGTGCAGTTTTTTTTAAAATAAATGTTTAGATGTATTCTATTGACTCAAGCTCGCAAATTTCGACCTCAAGGCTGAACTTTTAAAGTCTGATTTCAGGGGGCTTGGTCTTTTGATTTGACAATATTTAAGCAAGCCCGTAATTCACTTCTTAAAGCCCAGCAAATCGTAAATGAGACTGTCATCATAACATCAGGAAAAAATGGAAGTTAGACGTAATCTGCAATCAGAGTCTGAGAATTAATTAGTGCCAATAAGTAATATTTTCTGATTGGGCTCACAATCAAGCAATCTAACAATCTATAAAATGCATTAGATCATCTGTACTAGTCCATGTGTGTTTCATGACATGTATTGACTTCTTGAGTCCCGGGATCGGTATTACTCAGAAATAACATAAACAAAATGAATTGCATATTTGTGGGTTTGAGACATGTGCAATTAATTATAATGTCCTTCCATGTCTTGCCATGCTTTTAAAGTACAGTATGGTTAGTTTAATTGCTGTTACTGCTCTAGTGTTTGAAAAAGCCCTTGGGAGCCCCTGTTTTTGACAGAAACTTGATACTTTTTTCTAGTTGCAGGTCAGACTTTATTTGCGTGCTAGAGGTCTACAAGAATATTGATTTTGTGTAACTTTAATTATTTAAATCTCGTAATGCTTGAGCTGTGCTAAAACCAATGGAGTTCTAAGGGCGGTTTTGAGGATTACCTGGCCCGTAGTTATTGTGGGCGGGGAACTCGTAATTGAATTGCAAATAGCTAATAAAATATGTAGCAATATTAAGAGTGGTTTTAAGTGTGCAAACATTTATAAATTGGGCAACAGAATAGGGCCCTTAGTGAATGTACTCTAACATATTGTAAAACATTTGTATACTGGAATAGATGCTGAAGTCAGATAATAATTCTCAGTTTACAGGACCACTGTATGAAAGATTGTTTTTTTAGAGACATTCTGCTCCTGTAAGCAGTATGTCAAAGATTTAGAATTAATAGTATTAAAACAATAAACTTAATTATTGCTAAAATGCTTTATTTTATTTCTAGTAATTCCATTTGCAGCTCTGATCAAGCACTACATCCCTTCTTTCTCTAGGAGAATTCTATGTAAATTATGGTGGTGTATTGGGGGGGGTGCATGGCTGTTCACAACGCTGCCCTGTGCTCTCTCACAAAGCCTGGGGGAATTGACACTAACACATCTCCATCATTTACATAGAATCCTCCCAGAGTAATCCAGCAGCAGAGGAGGACATGTAGTGCTTAATCAGAGCTCCAAATGGAGATACATAGAATACAAATAAAATATTTTAAAAATAAATGTAAGATGTTTTTAAATTAAATGCTTAATATTCATTCTTTGGCATACTGCCTAAAGTTTTAGCTTAATTAATGGATTTATAAACAATGGTTATCCCAGGCATGCTTACATTTCTTAACTGTGTTTCACCCTCCCACTTCACTGTACCATTTGTGCAAAATAGTACTTTCGCACATTACCCCTATATTTTCTGGTTGTTGTTTAGTCGTGTCCAACTTTTCGTGACCCTATGGACCGCAGCATACCAGGCACATCTGAGAGCCATCACCCCTAAATTTACCACCTTCCAAAGCATGACCATTTATTCTTTATGTCATGTTTTTATCTCTATTTGTTAATTTTAAGCACTATTCAACTAAGCGTAACAGGTTTTGCAATGTAATAGGAATAAATCTTGATGACTATAATATAGTTGTATTTTTAGATTCTTTCACATATCAACTAGACATTCTAATTATCTACATTTTTAGCTAACAATATCCCTTAGTCATTCTCAGTGTCATTCAAAAAATGGTAGCCAACATATACAGATTTTCCATGGAAACTACAGTGCGGCATGACATAATTAAGACTCAATAAAGTGCCTTCCGTTCCTTTCTCTCTATCTTCCTTGTCATAGAAACCCATAGATTGTAACAGGTGACAAAAATACACACTTTTTTGCTAATATTCCATAACCATTCAACACGAAAAAGTTTAAATACTGATCACTTTACCCAATTTGAAATCATATGGGATGTCAGGATGTCTACAGCCAGCCGCTGCCCCTGCTCTATAAGGGATTTAAACAAATTCTTATAAAACTAAACTGAAAATATTAGAGGGAGCGAGACAGCGAAAAAGAACAGTTTAGCCTCAAATGACTGCATTGCTGAAATAATCTAAAAATCAATAAAAAAAAATCTCAGGATCAGCGATTGCTGATTTAGGATTCTCATATTGCATTTGTCCTAATCACTCCTCATCATAGTACGTGGTCCACTTAGTGTGGTCAGCTACCAATTTAATGGCAGTTGGGCACCTGATTGCAACTACAGTACTTAGCGACTATTTTAACTCAAGCATTGAAGAGAATACAAAATGAATTTAGCTGGCGGAAATACAACACTGCCGCATTGCAAGGACCACTGAGTGAAAGTTATTTAGTCGACGGAAGAAATATGCAAAATCAGCATTGAAGCAGTTAAATAGCTTTTATAGATAAGAGTAAAAGTAATTATAAGGCTCTAATATCCAAATCACCTAAGAATATTATTATAACATTATTAAATGAGATGCATGTAAAAGAACACTGAATTTATTTATTTACAGAATGGTATATTTGTCTATTATCAATTAAAGTTCTTTAAAATCCTTTAAAGGGGAAGTTTCAAGCGGAAAGTGAAAAATATACATGTCAAAATAAATATCGCTATATATTCATTGTCTAAAAATATATTTGGTAATTGTAAATATGATATTTTTTGGCTTCCCTACCAGATGTTGACATTTCCGTTTCTGTCCCTGCTTTTGGCTGATACGCACAATTTAGTAGAGATTCCAATTCTGTTTCTGCATGTCTTGAATGGGCCATAAATCTGTAAGTTCTGAGAAACCCCCATACACCCTTTTTTATCGAATCCCGAAAATTCAATCTCTTTTATTCTTCTTATAAACTTTTATGTGGCTCACGAGCCTTTTAGGACCTGCAGAGCTGAGTGAGCCCAAGAGCTTGCCTTCATGCTCTGTTACTATTACCAGTAGTTTCAGCAGCAGCCCAAAGCAAGGAGAAAAACCTGTGATGCCAGCATTTGGTAGGGTTGTGAAAAGAGACTTAATAATTACAACTAATTAATATACTTTTAGACAAACAAGTACTTAATGACATTTATTTTTCCATAAATATATTTTATTACCTTTAAAATAAAGCTCACTATCATAGAGTTTTTCCCCCAAGATTTAATATGTAGTTTTGTTCAGAACAATTTACTAACAAGTGTAGTAAAGCGTGCAGGGTCAATCCGTCATCAAAACGGGACCTTAAAGGACTCCCACAATGGCTCTTAATGATAACCCCTATACAATGAGGACCCATTGTATGCGGTTTATCATTTGAGGATGCCCCACAGATGCTCAGTAGGGTTTAGGTCTGGCTGTGCATTAAGTTATTTTGAGGGGACAGCAACGTTACACAGGTTGTACACTTACTACTTTACATTGTAGCAGAGTGTCATTTCTTCAGTGTTGTCGCATGAAAAGATATAATAACATAAGTACAAACATGTGAGGGGTGTACTCACTTTTGTGAGATACTGTATATAACAAGTTCAGCTGCAGTCTTTAAAGACAAATACCCAGAAGATGTCATTTTTGTTTTTGTTTAAAAGTTAGAAATATGTTATTTAGGTAATATATTACATTAAACAATTGTCTTTGAACTAAATTTGCCCTATATATATATATCAAGCATATAACTAGATCACATTATTATATGTATAGTAAATAACTAGATCACACAATTAGTGCTACCTCATATTAACATCTGCTTTATTATATAACCCGAAGAACATATTTCTGTATTTTAAACAATAAAATAATAGGTACTTAAACAAGGCATTTTTAGCTCCAGAAACTACAGCTCAACTTGATGTGATATTTGTTTTGTTGCTACAGTAGCAGCAAGAATATACTCAAGTAGTTACACATCACATATCCACTGATTCTAATTAATATTTATTACATCCTCTCTGGTACCGAGCTTGTACGGGCAAGTAAATTGAAATCCTCTGACTTCTATTGATCAAAACTCAATGAATTCAGCATCAATTTAAAAAAAGAAAACACATTTGTAAATGCCTAATCACTGTCTACCAAATAGAAAAGAGCACAAATTGTAACTTCAAAGGTATTGCATGCAAGGTAAGATAAATAGCTTTTAAGGGCAAGTGGTAGGGACAAACACAGAAAAGTAATTGAAGTAATTCTGGGATACACATGAGGTTATCCTGAGGATGTGTTAAAGGACCACTGTGAACATACATAGAAAATATTCTCTTTTTAAAAACAACCTTTGAAAATAGGGAACGTGATTTTAGAATGTCATTTATTGTTTGTTAAAGCAGTTGTTCTGGTTATCTGGAATCCACTATTTTAGTTACCAGTTATCTACTTCATGACGTTGGACGAGACTTTGAATAAATAAAAGAAGTTCTATATGCATAATGAAAATGTGGCCTCTGCACTATCAATGCTCTCATTAAGAGTAATAAAATGCTAATTAGTTCATAAGTAAACACCCTGTTGAGCCAGAAGCTCAGGGAAACAACCTAGAAAATGGAAGCTTTCAGTAAAGCATATTTGAATATATGACTAAAACATTAAAGGATGTGTTTACTTTCTTTTATTTCTCAAACCATTCTGCCCCTTTCAAGTGCAGTTATTCAAAAGGCAATGTTGAAACAAACTTTACCATAGTGGTTCTGTAAGGTACATTTTTCAGGTAGATACAATTGGCAGAATATATTTATTTGTTATTCCCTGTTGTCAAATATATATTTCTAAAACCCCAACTTGCCCTCAATCTCTCCACATGCTTTCCATAGAGCACATGACAATTTACAGAAGTGCAACCGACTAATGACATAATTAAGTACAATCAGCTTCAAAATGACGGCATGTTATAGTTTTATACATTGTGTCTTCTGTCCCTCCCTCCCCTGTGTCTCTTCCCCCCGTGTCTCTTCCCTCCCTTTCCCCCATGTCACTTCCCCTCTCTCCCTCCCCTGGGTCTCCCCCTCCTTGCCTGTGTCTCTTCCCCCTCTGCCTCCCTGTGTTTCTCCCCGTCTCATCTCTTTCCCCCTCTCCCTCCCGTCTCTTTCCCCCTCTCCCTCCCCTGTGTCTTCCCCCCTCTCCCTCCCCTGTGTCTTCCCCCCTCTCCCTCTCCTTTTGTCCTCTCAGCCTCCCCTGTGCCTCTTTCTCTCCCTCTCCCTCCCCTGTGTCTCTCCACCCCTGTCTCCCTCCCCTGTGTCTCCTTCCCCTGTCCCCCTCCCTGTGTCTCTTCCCCCTCTACCTCCCCTCTGTCTCTTCCCCCTCCCTCCCCTGTGTCTCTTCTGCCCCCTCTCCCTCCCCCTCTACATTCCATGTGTCTCTTCCCCCTCCCTCCCTTGTGTATCTTTTCCCCCTCTCCCTCACCTGTGTCAGTTCCCCCTCTCCCTCCGCTGTGTCTCCTTCCCCTGTCTCCCTCCCCTGTGTCTCTTCCCCCTCTCCCTCCCCTGTGTCTCTTCCCCACACTCCCTCCCCTGTGTCTTTCCCCCCTCTCCCTCCCCTGTGTCTCTCTCCCATCCTCCCCTGTGTATCTTTTCCCCCCTCTCCCTCCCCTGTATCAGTTCCCCCTCTCCCTCCCCTGTGTCTCCATCCCATGTCTCCCTCCACTGTGTCTCCCCCTGCTGTCTTCCTCTCCAGTGTCTCTTACCCCCTGTCTCCCTCCCTTGTGTCTCTTCCCCCTCTCCCTCCCCTGTGTCTCTTCCCCACACTCCCTCCCCTGTGTCTTTCCCCCCTCACCCTGCCCTCTGTCTCTTCCCCCTCCCTCCCCTGTGTCTCTTCCGCCCCCCCTCCCTCCCCCTTTCCCTCCCATGTGTCTCTTCCCCCTCCCTCCCCTGTGTATATTTCCCCCTCTCCCTCCCCTGTATCTCTTTCCTCCCTCTCCCTCCCCTGTGTCTCTTTCCCCCTCCCTTCCCATGTGACTCTCTCCCTCCCTCCCCTGTGTATCCTTCCCCTTCTCCCTCCACTGTGTCTCCTTCCCCTTCCCTCCCCTGTGTATCCATTCCCCCTCGCCCTCTTCTTTCCCCCCTCTCCCTCCATTGTGTCTCTTTTGCCCCTCTCTCTCCTGTGCTTCCTTTCCCCCTCTCCTTTTCCCCCTCTCCCTCACCTGTGTCTCCCTCTCCTATCGCGCAATGTGCATGCACGGTTTATGGAGGTGCACTGCGCATGTGTGACATCCTCTGTTCAATATGCACGCACAGCACCCGACTCACAATGCGCATGCTCAACACCTGCAGAGCGATGAGCATGCGCAACCCACAGCGCAATGTGCATGCGTAGCTCATTCAACGCATTATGCATGCGCAACCCGCAGCACAATGCGCATATAGTTGTCATTGTGAGTTTGCGTATGCGGCTGTAATTTGCGAGTGTTACAGACAAACTTGCAATTACGACAACTATATATATGAGACAGTATTTATACATAGATTCACTTGTATATAATCAAACACTCATAACCAGATTTCTATATAAGCCTTTCATGGAAATCAACATAAGGTATTATTTGCACAGCTTCCTATTAATTATTGTATTTAAATATAAATACCATTTATACACTTGCTACAGTACAAGAATCATACAGTAAATACATGTTTCATGTAAACTATTATTTACATCCATGTTAAATATAGGAGAGTATTTTAGTCCAAAATTGGTTATATCCACCACAAACCATTATTAGCTAAAATTGTATTTCTTTTCAATAAACAGTTTATTGCATTGTCCTGTGATTCATTTTGCAAAGGCTTATTTCCTTGTTGTTATGATAGACAAGACAATTGAATCTTATGAGACTTGGACCTATAGAAAATGTTAGATTCTTTTTACATGGGTGAATCTATACAGAGGAAATGGAAGAATGATTATATAAATAAGAAACGATAGTGATTGGGAGGTTTTGCAATATACAGCTGAAAAATATATGAAAGAGAATAAAACCTTGCTGATAATTTCCTTAAAGGGACTCTAATACTTTTATCCACTGAATCAGCAAAACAATAAAGTGTAATCAGTGTGCTAAAGAAAATATGTGCTTTTTGTGTTATAAATGTCACCTATAGCCACAAGCACTTAATATTTTAAGTGATAGGTTCAGTATGAGTTTGTGATTAACTTTGTAAGCTTTTTTTTATATGTTTGAATATTACATTAAGTAGTGTTGTGGTCCATAAGACCGTATATGGGATGATAAAAAAACTAACACTTTAAAGGACTAGTTTCAGCACCAGGTAAAAGGCTGTAATCATTCGGTCCACCACTTGTTAGTACAAAATCTGTGTTTTAATAAAGTTAACTGTAACTAAAATGGTTTTAACATATTGTTTTCTGCCTGATGTGTTGGGTCAGTTCCACCTTCCTTCATTTATGACTAGCATTGTGTACCTGAAAGCTATGACATAGGTATTCCTTTAATCTGGAAAGTGTGTTAATTAACCATTGTATGGAAAAACATTCAACAAATACACAGATATCACTAATGACAAGCTCTCAGCACAAGGATAAGGAAGATAATTCACAATTCCTGAAGAATTCAATAAATAGCTGGCAGTTGTAAAGAAACACCTAGACACGTGCTATGAGTCTAGTGATGGGAGGGAGGTTAAGACTGCCCCAGCACATCAGGCAGGCATTATTATTATTATTATTATACCTATAATGGACCTCGCATGTAATAAAATATCATATTTAAGGCTTTATCTATATTGCATTATTTCTGGAATGTGGGTCCGATCGTAACTCGTAATTGAAATCCGTAAGAGTTTAAAATCCAACCTCCATTTTTCAGTGACGTAATTCTGATGATCTCTTTTGCCATTGGCTCCATCTAAACTCATAACTACGGCTTTGATTAATTGATCACGGTCATGGCCGCGCATCCAACGTTTGACAGATGCTCTAATTTAATAGTTCCGTAACTATGCAAAATTTCAAGCCCCCAGCCGTTGCGGGGCTCACATTGCACGTACGGCCTTGGAATTTAATGTGGCTTTATCTGGACCTTTAAACATACCAATACCATTACTTTCAGTTATGGAATGGTTTTTGATGATATATCTGAGGTTAAATATGCTCTAATAAGATTAGTGCAAAAGAAGATAAATATTTAGGGCCTTATTCAATTGCGATTTGACTAATTGAATAGGGCTCTAAATAAGCACATAGCATATTTTTTTTAAAGAAGTTTTTAGTTAGTGAAAACCTTGCTTTTGGATAGATGATTACTAACTAAAAACTTCTTTAAAAAAAATATGTTATGTGCTTATTTAGAGCCCTATTCAATTGGCCAAATTGCAATTGAATGAGGGCCTTAGTGTGGATCTTAGAGGTAGCTCCATGAGCATTTGATGGTAACCAGCCAGTCTTCAGGCATTAAAGTTTAAGAGCCACTGCATTAGTGCATCTAAAGCATTTGACATTATCTGCTAAATCCATCTTTCTTATATTTTACCCAGCTCTTGGCTCTGTGCCTGGACTCTTTAACAATGTGTATATTTGGTAAAATCAAATTAGGTAAAATGAATGGTACACAAACAGTTATCATTTTTCCACTATGAACTTTACATTAGGTAATTCAGTTACAGTTCATCTACATTTTATTCTGATAAGACATTTAGGAGAATACACATTTTCTTCTGATGAATATGCGCATATCTTCTTTTTATTTATTAAAAGAATAGAGCACATTAAAGGAATCGAATTTATCTCCAACAATTGATATGCTGGTACATCATATGGGAGCTATACATTATATTATGCTAATGAAAAGACAATCTAAGGAAATAATTTAAAAAGCATTTGATTAAAATGTATATGATTACAATTACACTCTATAATGGGAAAAACATTTCTAGAAAGTTTAAAATAAATAAATAAATATAATAAATATTTATTTTTTAACTATAATATTCAATGTTGGCTTAATTGCAGCAGCATCTTGGGAGGAATGAGAGTACTTTGGGATATAGGTTACATCTCTATTCAGTTCTATGGAAATTAACTGCCATTATGAACAGCCACTTGACAATAAGAGTAAATATAAGAGCATGCCACTAGAAGCTCACTTCAGGCACTGGGCAGCTTAGCAATCCAAGATGGAAGAGCCCATGGCACAAGGAAAGTCTACTAAATGTAAGATTTTCTCTAAGAAATATAATGCAATTAGGTTATTACAAATAAGTGAAGATTTTCACAAACTGTAGTTGTCCTGTAATATCAGTACTAATAAAATAGTTTGCCAGAACAATAAATGTTTTAGTCTATGTATTTTATTAAAACTCAATTCAAATCTCCTTTATAAGCAAACTGTAAAGAATAAGAATTTCTTTAAACCTATTTTTTATACATTCGGATCAAATAGTAATTTTGTTGTTTAGTCGATCAGTTGTGTCCAAATCTCTGTTACCCTTCGGATGACATCATGACAGACACACCTTGTGTCTGGTTGTGCTTATCCATAAGGTTATCTTGGCAGAGATACTGGAGTGGGTTACTCCAGTGGACTGTGATTTGTCTGACTTCTCTACTATACCCTGCCCATCTTGGGTAACCCTACATGGTATAGGTCACAGCTTCATTTAGAAACACAAGCCCCTTTACCATAACCAGAAGGGGATAATAATAATAATAATAATACATAGGCATAAAAGAAAACAGCACAAACTAGCTAAAAGTTGCTTTGCATTATATGATGAAA
This sequence comes from Discoglossus pictus, assembly GCA_027410445.1. Lineage (NCBI taxonomy): Eukaryota > Metazoa > Chordata > Amphibia > Anura > Alytidae > Discoglossus > Discoglossus pictus. The sequence continues at coordinate 346,054,186 of CM050167.1, read as the reverse complement.
TGGTATTATTAAGTCATTTCTCAATTTCTATCTTATTTTTAACCTTACAGAAAATTACCAAAATGTTGTTAAATATAAATTATAATACTTTTTCCATGGTTGGAATTTTTATAAACATTATGTACTTAAAAAATACATTTATCCATATACAAATCTGTAATATCTTTTAAAAAATACTGTATGTAAGAATGTAAAGTAATGTAATACGTAAGAAGTATGTCTTAGCACTGCAATAGTGTCTGAATGTAGTAGTTCTGAAAGCACATAATACATTTTAAAATGGTTCTGCAGCATTTAATGTATGAAATCAATTTCATAGTCAGCTTCACAGGTCAATTCTCAACGGTAAAGGTACTGAAGACAGTATGAGCATAATATCCCAATCTCACAAGAGCACAGGACTAGCATAGAGAAGTAGGAATGTGCAAGAATACAATCTAACAGATGGGTTAAAATGTACTCTCATTACAAGATATCAGTATTAACATTGACATAAATGAAAATACTAGAAGACGCTGTTATCAGGACTGTAATATTTAATCTACGAGTATAGCATACTTTAATAATTACATGTAAAATACATATTAAGCATGTACCAAGGAAAAAACGATGTAATATGTATAAAAAACTAAGATTATATCAATAATAGCATGTAATTAATAAAATATAAAATCTTTATTTGGTAAAAAACCCCAGATAGGCTTCACTAGTCCAAATAATACTTGCACAATGCTAACGTCCTATATGTGAACAAAACTAATTGTTAAATCGGAGATGTAGAAAAGACTTGCAATAAGATAGTACAAGATACAACTGGTATGGTTTTTATAAAAACATAATATATTTTGAAATATTGTTTTTAATATGTATGCTATTTTATTAAATATGCTATCATTTTCTCACAGTTGTTAATCAAAAAACTATTTCTAGTCCTTTAATCTTTATATATTACTTACAATGGTTGAATCATTTTTCATTCTACTGATTCAGTTACTTGCAAAATGTATTGTTTATTTACTTTACTAATTTACTCTTATTTACTCTTATTTTTTCTCTTTCTACATGTATTTTTACACACAGATAACCTGCAGTTTCTCCCACCCGTTCACTTGCCTCTCCCCCTTACAGTCTCCTCTTGCTCCATCTTCACCTTACCGCTCTCTCCTGCATTTACTTTCTCATTTGTTCTAACTCTCTCCTGTAGCTTTCCTTCTTCTCCCTATGGATTTCTCCAATTCTACTTTCATGCTGCCAATTTCCTCTGTTCTCCACCATATTACCCTTTCCCACAGCATTCACTTTCTTCCTTTGCATTCAGTCTATACCCCTACAATCATTCTCACCATTTGCATTAATTCCACACTCCTTTTCCCGTTCATTCTCTACCTTTATATTCATTCCATAACCCTGAATTGACACTACTTTGTATTAATTCTATACCAATACATTCACTATGAATTGATTCCATACCGCTGCCTTCATTCATTTTCTTCATATTCATTCTATATCTCTGCATTCATTCTTTCTTCAAATGCAATTCATACTCCGCCATTCATTCAGTTTCTTCATATTCATTTTAAATCCTTGCCTTCAATCTTCTTCAATTCATTCCCTATTCCTGCATTTACTTGCTTTCTTTATATTCATTCTATACCCCTGCATTCGTGTTCTATCTTTGCATTTATTCTATACCCTCTGCATTCACTCTTTACTATTGCATTTATTCTATACCTCTGAATACACCCCTATCTGGGCTTCCATTCCATGCCCCTTTATTAATTTACAGTCTTTTTTCTCACTTTCTATGCATGTTATCTATATCTATCACTATCTTGTTTGCATTCAATCCATTTTGTTTGTGTCCATTCTATACGTCAACATTCATTCTATACCCCTGCATTAATTATATGCCCTGCATTCACTCCCTGTATTCATTTATAGCCTTTTTCCTCACTTTCTATGCAATTGATTTATTTATTTCTGTTCCTCAAGCATTCACTCTCTTGTTTGCATTCAATAAATAGCCTGACATTCATTCCACTTTGTTTGCATCCATTCTATACCCCAACATTCAATCTCTATGTGAAGATCTGTTTTCCTGACCACTTTTGGATCCTGTCGCCATTTTGTCAAAGGACATTAATTCCAATTCTTGCAAACAAGATGTCACTGCAGGATGTTGGGGTTACAGGCCCTTTGTTCTGTTTGCCGCTCTGATGCCATGTGGGATCAGCCCTTAAGGTGGGCAAGCCAAGCCCCCAGTTGTCCACTGATATTATTGGGAGATGCTTATCTGGGCAGGGTATTGGAATGTGTTCAGTCGACTATCATTTAAATGGGGGAGGGAAATCCTTTTGTCTGGGTTCAGTTGCTGTTTGATAATGAAGTGAGTCCATATTAAAAACCATGCTTTCTGGAATACATAGACCATGGTGTATTTCTTTTAGAGGAATTGATATGAATGCCGGTCACCAAGACGCCAATTCCGTCTGAGAATATTGCCAGCATTAAAAGGGGAATTCCTGTAGGTAAAATGCAGGAAGTGTGGGATCTTCACACATTCATTCCATATCCTGCACTCACTCGCTATCTTAGCATTCATTCCATATCTCTACATTCACTCACTATTTTTGTATTAATTCAATACCTCATATATTCACTCTATCTTTGCATTGATTCTATATCTCTGCATCCACTCTCCCCCATGGTGTTGCTCTCTCTCTAAATTATCTTTGCTATTTTGCATGATCAATCTGAAAACTGATATATCATATCATGTATCACTGTTCGTTTTCGCAACCTTGTTTTTGGCAATATTTTCCAATAATTACAGTTAATAATATGAAATGTATTGTGCAATGATAAAAATGTAATTGCATAATTGTGCATGGTATCAGTGCATACTGTAGCAGTCATTCAGAGTCCAGGTTATACCGGCCATATTGCTTCCCATAATCTCTCTTGGAGCCAAAAGTAAGTAACTAAAGTCCACATTCTGTCATGTAGAAACATTTCCAACATATACTGCAGAAAACACGAATACACAGAAGGAACATTTTCTTGGAGGAGTATCAAGTAGAATATTAAAGCTTAGTAATAAAACATTCTTTTAAAGAGGTTGTTACTAACTATTAATAGTCATGTGACTTGCAGAAATAAATATTTGCAAAAAAAGCATTTACACGTTGCAGACGCAGGAAAGAAACCCGCTCCCCTCACTACGCTTTCCAACACAAAATTAATATGTAAAGCTTGAAGGAGCGTGCACAAACAGAGCAATAAAGTAAACATTTAGTGTGTTGGAGAGGGAGTTCCTAATGTTTAAAAAAGCGGCTTTGCAAACTTTCCTCATTGCTGATAATTTTTCAAAGATTATATAATTTAAGTTTATAAATAATTAACAAGAACTTTATAATTTTAATATAATTAATAAAAAAAATTCACTTTTAATTTTAAATTGAGGTTTGCACTTTTCATCTGTCAATCAGTCTTTCTTATCAACTTACCAAGTGATATATCCTGCTACAGGTAGATCATTATCAGTACTCCTAGGTGTTTTTCAGAGGCTAACCACATGCAAATGAAAAGACTGAACATGTTCAGACTCCAGGGAGTAACTAGGCGGATTGGGTAATTACTCCCATTGATAACTGTTGTTCAGTCATGACCGACTCTTTGTGACCCTATGGACCAACAGGGGTGGAACTACCGCCGGTGCAAACCACTAGACCTGGCTCGCGGAGGGGGGGGGGATACTGGGCAGGGGAGCAAAAGAAAGACCAAAGCTGGTGAGTCCTAGGGAGCCGCGACAGGAAGGACTCACGTGGTAGGGGGCAGGAGTGAAAGAGTTGGTAGGAGGCAGGCGGGTAAATGGTGGAGGGATGGCAGGGGGCCATAGGCATACATATAAAAAAAATAATTTGAACAGCATATCTATCGTTATGTCTCTGGTTGTGCTAATCCATATGGTTTACATGACAAAGATACAGGATTGTGTTGCCAGTTCCTTCTCCAATGGACCACAATTTGTCTGAACTTTCTGCTATGACCTGCCCATCTTGGGTGACCCTCTATGGTATAGCTCACAGCTTCATTGAAGTACACAAGCCGCTTCACCACAACAAGGTAGCGATCCAAAAGTAGCCTGGGTAATTACTCCTAGTCTTTTCATTTGCATTTGGCAGTACATTGAAAACAAAAGGACTTGGAGTCCAAGAATGTAATAGAAATATGAATAAAAATAATTATGTACATATATAGCATAAGATATCCCAAATCACAAATATTTCTAGTACATGTAGGTGTACAGTGATTGCATTATATACATCCCCTTTCATTTTTATATACCAGGCAGAGGTATTACTGAGTCTATTTAAATAGTCTGATTAAATATAATAGAATGTGAAAATATAGAGAACTAGTAGTTCCTCTGCAGATAAAGTTGCAGAAATGAATAATCTACTTGCTTTTTATAGAGTATGCTAATCCCAATACCACAGCAGCAGCCAGTGGTATAATAAAACTGTATTTGTACATACTGGATATGGGATATGATTCAGAGAGAAAATCTGGATCTCCATGGACATATAAAAAATAGTTATATTGAGCTTAATGCAAAAAAAATTTTATATTGACTTTAATGATAATTATATGCTACGGTTACAATGATCCCCTACATGAATGTTTTCTATGGGTTAATATTTAGTGCAATTTTATCGGTACGGATGTGTTTATGAGCCTGGCAAAATGAAGCAAAAAGCATCTCGGTAAAATCAGAACAATAAACGTCTGTGGAAACGACATTGTGTGAAATTGCTGAATATCCTAGCAACCAATGAGAGAAGCCAGACAAGCTGCTTGTGTGGGTGTTGTTTATGCCCACAGTTGTTTAAGGATACATTATGTGTAGCCCTCATGCAAATAGTATATATGAAGGCGTACAAAACCACAACTTTTTTCACTTTAAAAGGGACACTGGAAATATATCTACACATATTAACTAAATAACTAAAAGGCATATTTAACATGAATGCATCTGATAGAGGAGAATCAATAGTGTATGGAAACATTTTTTTTGCATGAAAAAATACCAAAATAGACATTATTAAACTTGCTAAATCTCTTGATGGCTAGCAGATGATTTTGAGAATTAACCCCCGTGAAAATCCCTGCTAAAATTAGCATAGAATTCATAATTCGCTCTGGCCAATTACAGGCAGCTGTAACATTGTTTCAATCTGTGAAGTCTAGGCATCATGGGATGAGTAGTCTTGTTTTTCTGCTGCCCAAGGAAGAGCTCAGAAATTGCTCTGTGGATTTCTGCACTGTGCTGATGTTGGCTTGAATGTTAGTATAGGATTAAAAACCGTACTTGAATGCAGTTTTTCTGTTGGCTAGTACCAGGTGCCTATGTAGGCACCTCTGGGGGTGTGGAAACCAATTTCTTTTAAAATAAAATACATCTGTATGTGTATAGGTAAAATCGATATATTGTGTGTTTTTTGGATATAAGCAGCATGTGTTAAATTAGAAAAAGTTAAAAACAGGGAATCTTCCATATACCTTTAATGTTTCATACAAAGAATGCAACAGAGAAAGACAAAATTATATATTTATCAAAGTGGGGATATGTTAAAGAGTTAAATATCTTCACTTCCTAAATGTTCTTCATTTATCAAATAGGGTTAATGTTTATCATTGTGAATGATAGATAGGCTATATAAAAAAGGAATAAACATATTTTAACATTTGAGCTTTAAACTCTTTATATTTTCAAACAATTGAAATAAGCTCAACCAGCCATTAATGCTAAAAAGTTTAAAATGCCATTAAAGGCATTTTTTTCTTTGTTGCATCTGAAAGTGTGCATTTCATAATGCTGAACAGTGTTTTTCTTTTTTTTAAATGAAGCTGTTGGAGCAGGATATACTGCTTTGAATGTATAACTATCTTTGGGGGGTTGTCCGTCAATGTGCAGCAAGTTGTGTATGAGTCGGGTCAGCCAATGAAATCTAGAGTTGTGCCTACTCTTCTTACACGGGGGTATTAAACACATTTTGCTACATATTTTTTCTTGAAAAAAGAAAAGTTTATAATGTTTGAAAGTATGCACTTTTTTAATGCATGTTGGAAAAACTAATATACCATCAGCCCCATTAAATTCCAAGCCCGTAGCAGCATCGGCACACCAGCAAAGCCTACTGGCTTGAAATTCGATTGCATTACAGAGCTATTAAGTTATGACGCAAGTTACGGGCTTGAAATGCAAGCCCGTAAACCATTATTGCGCCGGTTGGATGTGCAGCCCGTGAACGTGATCAATTAGTCAAACCCGTATTTACGGGTTTAGACGGAGCCAAAGACAAATGAGATCGTCATCATTACGTCACTGAAAAGATTAGATTTCAAAGCCTTACGGGTTTCAATTACGAATTTCGATCGGACCCGCATTATAGATATAATGCAATATTAATAAAGCAGTAAATTTTATATTGTAGTCCATGCGAATTCCATTATATGTATTAACACATTAAATGCCGGAAACGACATAATACGGAAATTAAACAGAAAAATATTATATTTTATATTGCAGATTTGCGAGCTAGAGAATGTTGTGCTATTAGTTTTAATACCTAACATCACTTTCCCGTTCATTATTAGTACAGTAGTGTGTGTATATTGGCATTTATAGTGCTACGGATAGCGGGCTACATTACTGTCTACGGTTTTACACCATGTCCCTTTAAGTCAACTTTTTAGGTAGATAGAATAGGCAGTCTAGATCAGTATTTTGGTTTCAAATCTATTCTTCTTTCTCTTTTCCTCACAAATATTACCCTTCACTCTTAGTTTCTCTTTTCTCCATTTAATTCCCCTCTCACTCTTTCCATCAAAATAGTTAAAGGCATTACTCAGCTCTTTTGATTATTTAGCTTTGGAATAGGTGTCCCTTTGCACGATATCGGTTGCCCATCACCGTTTTTTGAACAATATAGATTGTTAATAAAAAAGAGCACTCACAACTTCTTAGTAACATTTATAATCAAAGATCTTCTAAAAACTATTTTAAATATATTCAGTAAAAATTGAGCCGTAGGGAGGTTTTGTTGTCCCATATCGCTTTGGAGAAGCTACATAACAAAAGACATGTTTTATGCCTAATGATTAAATCATTGAACGACACCAGGGCCCTTCCACTGGTAAAAGGTCTTTCATAACATGATACAATAAAGGATCTTGTCCGAGGTTAGACATTTTCATCTCTGCCAAATGGAAAATATGAAATTTAATCAGAGAAAAAAAGTATTCACCATGGAGCTCTCAGAGATGAAATTTGCTGCTGTTTTCTACCAAAAATTGTTATGCAAAATAGAATAGTATTCATATCCTGTCCAGATTTTCCAATGTTATATCAAAGACATTTACACAGTACAAAGACTTCTTATTGATACTAAAATGGTTTGAATCCACCAGTGGCTCCAGTAACTATATTCACCGACACAACTAAAACATTTGTAGCAGAAGAGTTTTTTTTTTTCATAGGGATTTATAGGAAATGGAAATTGTTCAGAGAATGAAAAATAAGCATTGGATAAAATGCAAGCATTGCTTTATGGAACTGTAGTCGATTTTGCATTAATGAAGCAATAATCCCATGCGTTTTTATATACAGCCAAAAAAAGAGTTAAGAATCACAATACACATTTGCAAGTCAAATTAGAATGGATATCAGCAAACTCATGAATTTGTTTATGCACAATTACGCTCAAGACTTTTGGATAAATGCTATTTTAAATCAAAACTCTTTATGAAAGATTGGGCATGTTGAGAATATAGGAGGCTGAGCATGGGATTTGACCAAGACTATTTTTTTTAATTTACTTATTCATTAAAGGGCCACTGTAGCGTGTATGCTTGCAAAGCATTTGCATGATCAAGTCAAGCTTTGAATGTTGCACTGTTCATCTTTTCAGTTTTGCCATTATGCCTGCCTACACCCCTCCTACCTCTATATGTAAGTGGCTCTGAGTGAAGGGATTGGACATGAAGCTGTGCTGCTTAATATTTCATTTTTAGATGCACTGCCACACATGACAGCATGATTTAATCAATATTGGTTATCTGTAGCAGCACATTTATTTGCACTTTGACTAATTATTTAAAGGATATAAAGTTAGTGATGCTCTGGTGGACCATGGAGTGTGGGAGGGCACTTTACTTTCTGGAAAGCAAGGCTTGCATCTACTGATGTAAGCTGTCTGCTGCTGGGCCTGTGGGTGTGATCCTTCAAACTCCAACTTGATGATGTTAAATTCAGTGAGATTAAATTATCTAACCCGTCTTCATCATCTTTCCCTCTTCACACCTCCCCAACCCGAACCTATACTGATCTAGAAAAAGGTCATCCCACATGCTCCAACTTTCCAGAAGTGATTAAATAAAGACAAGATGGAGTCTTCTACACATAAATAGAATCTTCAAAACTCTGATTTCACTAAAATGACTTTATGTTCATAATGTACACAGCTGCCATTGTTGTTAGCTTGTTGCGTGCTTCACAGTATGTCCAGTTGTCCAGTCAGTCTTACAGACAAATGACAAATGCTTGGGTGACAGTAATCTGTTGCCATTGGTTGCAACACTGAATAAAGTTCTTGGATTTGGGCTGCAGTGCATCTTAAAATGCAACAGCAAGCAGCTCAAATCATTGCCTAACCGCTTATCTCAGAGATACAAATATATATAGGTGAGATGGGTGCAGGAGGACAAAATGGATCATCCCTAGAAGCGAACAGTAAGAACTTTAAGGATTAAGGAAAAGATTTGTTACCTTATTTTCAAACATTACCCATTTTAGTTGCCTTGATCTTACAAATGCTATGCAATCATTGTTATGAACAGAAGGGCTCACTGGACTGTTTGTGGTTAATCAGTTATGATATGTGCGGTTAGAATGTGCTAGCGACTTGCTTAACAGTGATGTCATTGGTGTATTAAGTGCATATAGTACTGTCTTTCATTAACATTACAATAAAGTATTTGTATTAGGAGTAGGGTAGTAGGCTATACTTAGATAAAGTCAATGCAGTCATATCTGGGGTAGAAAAAGGGGTAAAGATTCTAAAGAATTTATATGGCCCTGCGATCGTGTGACTGCTCTACCTTTAGTCTGGAAGGGGGAAGTTTAGTTTTATAACCCTGTAAGTTGAGATCTGGCAACTAAGATATGGGGGATGTATTACATCTCCCAGGTGGTGAGAGTGTAACAAGCTATTGCCCACAAGAGGAGGGATTTGACAAGTGCAGGGAGTGAGATCTTTCTGTGGTTTTGATATCTCTGTAACAAAGAAGTGCCAATCTGATTTTGGACACACTAAGGTAGTAGTAAAGTCTGCTTGTACTAATCAAAGGTACATGGTGTGTGATTCTTAGATCCTACGAAAAGGGATCTAAGGGTGCTTGTCTCTTCAGAAATGATGCTGTCATCTGAAGTGTCTGCTGGTGTCGAGATCTGAACCAACAGTTGCGACCCATAGAGAGAGAGAATTGGGGTGAGCGTAGTCCCCCAAATCTGGCGGGCGTGACAGTCATGATTTTTTATTAAAGCACTACAGTGACCCTTTAACAAATTATTACGCTCTAGTTAGGAAAGATCGAAAATATTCCAAAATGTTATATCTCATTTTGTACAGCTTTAACTTTTAGTATTCATAGTTCTGACTCACTCATTAGGAGATAGCTATTTTTATTGATATGACACATCGAGCAAGTCATCAGTCTATCAATAGCTAAAGAAAGCTCATTAGAACTTGATAGAGCTTGAAATAGCTAATTGCTACTAAGTGTTACAATTACTATTAAAGTGTTATCATAATACTAAGTTCCAAAGATTTCATTTCAAATTGTATTACTTTCAAGCAGTACGGTAGTATAGAATTTTACCTTATTATAGTGGCTATGTTTTTTAATTAGGATTAGTAGTGCCCTTGTCATCTAATTAACAGTACACCTGAGGAAGTGGATATGCAAAACTGCAAAGCTTGTCTAAGATATGATCTGTTAATCCAAATGAAAACATGGATCATATAACTTTTCATTATTCATTTTTCTTACAGTGTTAGAACAAAATGAACATTGTCAAATACAAAATTCCCATGGGGAGCAATGCTTTGATAATTTGGTAGATTATATTGCACCACTTAAACCTTGGATTTACAGTTAATATTTAAAGAATAAAATGCTGCATTGGTCCTAGAGAAAGATGGCTAGCTGCGCCCCCACACCCATCAAGGGATATTGAATTTGGTGAAAGCCTTTAGTTCCAAAGGCAGCCATGCAATATTAATTTTTTAATACTGAGAGCCTTGCCCCTATTCAATATTTCTCCCCTGAAATAGGACAGGAAAGTATATATAGTTGTACCTCAGTACTCATTGTTAATTGATTACAGGGGGCACAACGAGTGGCGAAAATGACAAGTACTAAGCTAATCTTTGTTTCTTCCAGAGAGCCGAGATAAAATCTCATACATGTGATGAGTACCACTGTATGCCAAAAGTTGCGGATTTGATGAGGGCTGCACTGAGCACTAAATACGCTAATTGCGAGCCTCAGATGAAAAAGGCTTGCAATGAGCACCAAAGGTGCTCATTGCGAGGCCTGTGATGAGCGTTGACGGCCGTAGGCTTTTGGCAACCATCGCGAGGCCCACAAGACTTGGAAAAAGGCTTGCACTGGTGCTCATCGCGAGGCCCGCAAGACTTCGAAAAAGTCCTTTGGCGTCCTTGCGAAGCCTGCAAGACTTTAAAAAAATTACGGCCACCATTTTCTTCAAGCCCGTATGTCGGAAGCCGTTCAGGGACAACCAAAAGACGACAATTGATTACAAAATTACCTTACAACCTCACACACACAACAGGGGGAGAGGCAGGGAGCCTGTAATTGAGGTTGCAAACTAATTTTCTATTCAATTTTTTGGCAGTCACAAAACGGCTATGCCCAAAAAAAATGGTGGCCGTAAAGCAGTAAAAAAACATTTCAAGCCCGTAAAGCCGAAGCCCATTTCTGGCTTGAGGAAATAAATGATAAATTTCCCAAGCCCGCAAATGGTTTCAGACCCGTAGAGCACAGAGGATGGAGAGGGAGTAGAAAGACATAGGGGAGGGAGAGGGGGTAGAGGGTGGAAAGAGACTTAGGGGTGAGAGAGGTGGGGGGAAGAGATACAGGGGAGGGAGATAAGGGTAGAAACACACAGGGCAGAGAAAGGGGGCAAAAACACAGCGGATGGAGAGAGGGGGAAACAGACACAGGGGTGAGAGAGTGGGGAGAGGCTCACAATGAGCACCTTTGGTGCTCATTGCGGATGTTTGCGAGTTTCTTCAGGTTTCTGCCACTTGATTTTGAAAAGGAATGCCAACTGAAAAGTTAGCTAAAATAGCATAAAATGCATAATTTGTTTTGGCCAATCACAGGCAGCCATAACATTGTTTCAATGTCTGGTAAGTCAATTTGCAGCAACGAATCATGGAATGTGTAGCCTTGTTTCCCCTACACAATGAACCAAGGAGGAGTTCAGATACTGCTCTTTGGCTTTCTGTATTGTGCTGATGATGAATTGAAGGTTTGTATAGAGTTAAAAATGTACCTGAATGCAGTGTTTCTATTGGTAGGCAGCAAATGCTAGACTAGAGAAAAGTTAAAAATAGGATAAAGGACTGCACTTATTTATTGCAAATTTTAGTGTACACATTTTTCAAATGATCACGTCAGGCTCTTCATAAGAACATATTATAAATATACCACTTGAGTGATAGCTGAAACCTTATGCCATAATCAAATAAGTTGTACTTGCATTATGTTTGTTTGCTAAATACATTTTCTTTAATGTGTGTTGGTTATGCAGTTTCCATGGTCACAGATGTTTTAGCCAGAAAATATAATTTAAAAAGATGCGGTACCTTCGCCCCCATATATCTTATTATCCTGAGAACTACTGAAAAGAAGACAAACATTTCAACTGAGGCAGCTTTGTAACTTCGAGCATGCCTACTTTGGCTATACAGGGGTTATGGGATCGTAGCTATAGCCTCCTTATGCTATAGAGCATGCTTCAGTAGCCATTACTGTGGCAAATTGTGTTTTAAATGTATATAAAAGTTTCATGGATTATGCATGCATCTGATGGGAATCAATAGTGTATGACAACATGTTTTTGTGAAAACAAAATCCCAAATAAACATTAATAAACTTCAGTTTTCTGGCAGTACTCCTGAAGATCCAAGCTATCAGCCTTATTAAATTGCGATTACATTTTTAGTTAGTGAACTTCTATCCAACAGCAAGGTCTTCACTATTTAAAAAATTCTGTAAAAAAAATATGCTCTGTGCTTATATAGAGCCCTTTTCAATTGGCTGAATCACAATTTAATAAGGCTATAAATTAGCATAGACTAATAGTTTGTTTTGGCCAATCACAGGCTGAGGAGACAATCTCTGCAGCAAATCATCATGGGATGTGGTCTTTTTTCCCCACCACAAGGAAGCAACGAGGAGCTCCGACATTGATGCTCTGGATTTCTGCTTTGACTTGTAGATAAGTGTAGGGTTAAAAACATACCCAAATGCAGTGTTTCTTTTGGTAGGTACCAGATGCCTATGTAGGCACCTCTGGGGGTGTGGAAACATTTTTATTTCATAAAATAAATCTATATGTATATAAAGTGAATTACTGTAATGTTCGTTTCTGATATAAGTAACGTGTTAGATTAGAAAAAGTTAAAAACTGGGAAACTTCCATATACCTTTTAATTATTTTTCTGGGTAAAATTTTGCTGCTGTTTGCATGTTTATTTTTAATGTTAAAAGCATATTTAAGTTTCACAGATTATGAGTACATCTGAGAGAGGAGAATCGGTAGTGTATGAAAAAAAAAATCCATGAAAAAATACCAAAACAAAGATTATTACACTTATGCTAAAGTTTGTTAAATCTCTTGGAATTTGCAAGCAGTTGGTTTTCAGAGTTAAAACTCCTAGAAATCCCTGCTAAAATTAGCATAGAATTCATGATTTGTTTTGGCCAATCAGAGGCAGCTAATACATTGTATCAATCAGTGCTGGCAGTTTGTGCAGGAAGGCATCATGGGATGTGTTCTCCCGCACAAGGAAGCAAGGAGGGGTTCGTCACTGCTGTATAGATTTCTGTACTGTGCTGCTATTGGCTTAAATCCATACCCAAATGCAGTGTTTGTATTGGTAGGTACACTGTGCCTATGTAAGCATCTCTGTGGGTGTGGAAAACACATTCTATTTTTAAATAAAATAAATCTGTATGTGTATAGAATGACTCAATGTAATGTGTGTGCCTGATATAAGCAGGATGGGTTAGATTTATAAAAAGGTAAGAAAAGGGAAATTTAGATATACCTGTAATTAATAAATAGATTTAACATGAGTAGCGATTACACTTGCCCATATTCTCCATGATAGCACTGATGAGATCTGCCCAGTAACAGGAGGCAAGGAACGATCGTGAGGATGAGAACATATTTTAGATGAAACACGTTCCATGTGAGCTGAAGCAGTGCTAGTAAAACCAGTAAAGACTGTCAGTCACCGCTATATGCAGTGCGGCTTCTGCTGTCAGCAGCTATTATCAGGCTTGTAGCAAAACACAAATGTAGTGGGATCAGGAGTGCTCAGCGTCTCGGTTTGTTGTGGTAGTTTTAATGGTGTGTCACTTCTCATTTTGTAATTGCCACTGTTTGTACTACTCTCCTCAGACATATAGCACTAGCTCTACAGATTCTTACGCAGTCGAGCGCACTTTCATGGTATTGGTTCAGTGCCCGAGGCTGTAAAACTTTGGTGTACTCTCTTAATATTATTACTAACATTTACAGTATTGCTATCATTAAAATTCCAGTTGCCCATGTGTCTGAATTCATATTATAGTTTGTCTCTGTCCTTGATAGCAAAGAAAGTGACAGCAGTGGGATGATGTGATGGAATGATGTCTTGGAGTGTGTCCACAATGGTCACTTGTGAACACTGATACAGAATAAGACAGCTGTTTTTGTATTATCTAAGTGTAATTTTATCTTTACGGAAAGTTTTTCTTTGTTGCATCTGAAAGACGATATGTGAAAATGTTTCGGTGTTTATTTTTCTTAAGGACCACGGCTGAATAAATTGTCTTAAAGGACCACTGTAGTTCAAGAATAATGGCAGTATTTTCCAAATATGTACCAAACGAACTATATCAATAATTCAGTAAAATTTTTAGGGAAAATTTTAATTTTTTGAGTACAAGAATCTGTTTTGTATTGGTTATATCACTTCAGAGGGCTCCCTGGTGGTCCAGAGGTTGGGTTTTAGTGCTTTCACTGATGCAATCTTGGTTCGATTCCAGTCAGGGAACTGAGAGGTCACACAACCCTGAAGCCATGCAGGGTTGGGCCTGGTCAGTACTTGGATGGGAGATCACGTAGGAATACCAGGAGCTGTATGTTGCGACCCACTGGAGAAGAAACTGGCAACCCACTCCAGTACCTATGCCGTGAATATCAAGTGGATTAGCATGGTGTGTTGTGGACCATGAGGTCACTAAGAGTCGAATATGGCTGAACGATGCAAACACACCAACATATCACTTCAGAGTTGGATCATGAGGCTGTGCGTTTTAGATATCAAGGAGGGAGAGGTGGAGAACAGGGGAAACTAATTGGATAAGATAGACATTATCACCACACCCCTTTCCCCTCACTGGCCCAGAAGCAGACACCTTGCATCATTAAATGCAGCCACTGCTATTCAGAAATGTAAACACCCCTCTCACACACACAAAACTTCCTCAAGTGTATGATGGATCACTCTGGGTCCAATAGAAGCATCAAAATGTATTATTTCCAAGTAAAAACTAGCTTTACAACTTTTTAAAACCTATATTTCTTTTCTTTTTGTAATATTTTTATTGTATTCAAAAAGAAATACAAATAATTAACATCTATGTTGTAGACATAAATAAATCTAGAACATTCTTTGTTCTTTTATATAATTTTTCATAACATTAACAGTGATAAAAAAAAAAAAAATTCTATTTGTTCTCTTTTTCTCTTTCTTATTTATTTATATAAGTAAGTTAAATATGTTAAATATTATTAGAGAGTGAAAAAACCTAGAATATGTATAAAAATAATTGGAGGGGGAAGAAAAGGGATAGTGGGATCATTTAAGAAATTATTTTGTGATCTTGGATTAATTATTTTCTTTTATAAACCTATATTTTTTTTTATTGAACAGTGGTCTTTTAAATAAATGTGCCTTATGGTAATAATCAAGCAGTATGAATAATGAATTACAGCCAATCACATCATACAGCTGTATGTTCTGTGCATGCACGTACATTCAACGTTTCAAAGAAGTTTAAAGCAGAACTGGCAAGTCTGAGATGTCATAATTGGGGTACTACATACATTTTTATATTAAAAATCATAATTACACATTTAAAATTACCTTTGTTTCACTTCCAGAGAAGCTGCAATCTCAGTTTCATTAGCACAGAAATCCCTAGGCCACATTCCATGCTCCAAGAGAAGCTTAAAGGAGGCCACTTTATTCAGCACAATTTGAACCATATTGCAGTAAAGATCTCCTAACAGCATGTTGAAATACTTTTTGAAATATGTGCAATTTTCACTGAGATATCATATCAAATCTGTATTTACATCAGTCACTGACTGCCCTCTGCTAGACCTGCAGTTGCAGCTCTGTGTAGTGAGCAAGACCCTTACCAAATCCATCTGTGCAGAGCGTGGAATGCTGGAATCACCTAAACAGGTCAGCTATAGGTTATCTGCTCAGTGCATTCTTGAGTATAGAGAAAAACTTCTATCAATCACTGTCTTCACAGTGGTCTGTTTTACTCATGCAACAGTCAGTAGGCAGGAGAGACTTTGTTATGCAAACAGACTTAAAATGTATGCTTTTTTTAGTTTTTATTAGTGTAATTAAAAAAAAAAAAAACATTTTAACATACAATCTTGCGCTCTTTCACGCCATGAAGAGCACTTACAGTGAGGTAAGTGGCCCTTTAACGTGTCTTTAGCTAATTTTTGCTGTTTCTGTCCACTGATATAAGAAAATAAATAACTTCAGGGTTACTGTATCACTGCACAGAGTGGAAAAAGCAGTTAATCATCCGAATTTGTAAGGAAAGTATTTGTTATGGCGGTGCTTGTTATTATGAGACTTCCTGCTCTCTCTGTATACGTTGGAACATATTCATAAATAACAGTGTCTGATGTAGACTTGGTTGCTGTGGTAAAAAGCTGATTCTAATTATGTTACATGTATTTTACTTAATAATTTCTATTCCATTTGTTACTACTTTATAATACACTTTCATGAAAGTTGTGAACAGATTAATACAAACTTTTAGCAAACTGCTAGCAATAGCATTTCCCCATTCAAAAAAATAAAATAAAAAATAAAAACCACAAGCATAATTTTAAATTGAAAGCATTTACAAATAAATTACCTTTTAACAAGATAGGACGAATGGATAGAAGAAGTAGGATTAAAAGTCATGCATTGACAGGGAAGATAAGCTTTGGCACCGTGGTATGTTTTCAAAGCTTTAAATTGGATGGGGTTATTGGTATGAGATGTACTCTGGATGCACATTCTACAAATAAGAAGCTGGTAATTGGATGCATCTAATTTTGGAATAAGTAAAAATCAGTACTAGGAACATCACAAGCAAGCGGTACTCAAAATGGATTGCTAGCATCAACATGCAAGTTCATGTTTCATTACTATTGTAAATGCTGGAAGGACGTGCAATGTATGGGAATGATATACAGTGTGCTGGCGAGTTGCAATAACGGCTCTCTCTTCATAGACTGGAGCGGAATGAGAGAAAATGCTCTGCACCCACAATCACATTTTTGGAAAATTATGCCAACTGTTATTTGTATATTATTTTGTGGGTGTATTAGATCATGATGCATTTTAGTGATAAAAACTAACTATTATACTAGTCATGTTTCTCTACAGTTAAATAATAACTATAGCAGTATAGAAACTGATATTCATTGGTTTATTTAATTACTGATTAGAAATACAATTAGTGTTTGAGGGGAAAAAAACAATTTAGCTTTTAACACTAATATGTGAGTTTTAGAGTTGCAGAATTAAGCAGATTTGTCCTCTCAGCCCCTATTATGCATCTAGGACAGGTGTGTAGGAGCCAGAATAATTCTGGGGGGGATACAGCTCATTGTATACACAGGCCGTAAAATAGCTTATTTATACATACATAAAAACATGAAAAATCTGGGGGAGTTTGTCCCCCTAATCCCCCCAGTTCTTACAACCATCATCTTGGGTGTGTGTGTGGGGGGTCAGTTTGAGAAAGCTGACCTGGTAAGAGTAGCCACCTAAGGAAATCTTAATGCTCCTTATCCTTTTTTTTAGGCTAGCCTTCTAGGCAGTTTCTATCCCAGCCCCTGGACACCTAACAGAGGGTGGAGAGAAGCTGCTCTGCTAATGCCTTCAATACTAACGTTTTACATGTTGAGTTTTAAAAGCTTCATTGAATTTACTTTCTTCAAAAAACTGGTTTAATTGCTAATCAGTTAAAGATATATATAAGTTTCCTGGGGTTCAAATGTCAGGTAAGAAACATGCAGTGATTATCAGATACATATGTGTTATACAGAAAAGTTCAGTGTACTTACAAAGTTATATTCAGGAAACTAAAATCCAGCTTTGCACACCCACATAACCAAGTACGCAGAGGAGAAGCAGCCACATACGTTTGACCGTTTTGGTAGAGAGACTTTACAGCACAGCCAGGAACCCCAAAGCTTGATACAAATGTATCAGCTGCCTGAGCCTCCTGATTGGCTAAAATAAATTATGATTTTTTTACTAATTTAGACTTGATTTTAATTTTCAACTGTCAGAAATTATAAGACAGTTTGCTATCTTCAAGGTAAGTGTTTCAATGTTTATTCTGCTATTTTTTCAGGCAAAAAAAAAGTTTTTATACACTAATAATTCTCCTCTATCAGATGTACTCATAATCCAAGAAACGTAGATATGCCTAACAAATAAACAAATGAAGCTATATTGTGCGAACAACAAAACAGGCCTTTAATATTTTTTAAGTATTGTCTGTGTAGCTCAAGTATTCTAATTTGTGGCTATATTATGCTAATTTGTGACACAGTGTTCTTGATTATAGTAAAGGATGGATTGTTACGCTGGAGTAGATCGTTTTTCTTACCACAGAGATCCACACTGTGTCATAAATAGAATATAAAATTCACACATTATTATATCATTATCATAACAGAAACCTATATTAACATATTAACGCTTCACTGATAATGGTAAATATTGCAAGGAAGATTTACTGTAGAAAATAAGACTTGTTTTCAATGCTCTCTAAGACCTAAAATCTTAAGATTTTTCGTTTCTCAGTGTCAACGTTATATAAATGTATTCAAATTGAAACTATCACAAATATAACCAGAACCGTCATCCTGAAAAAGAACGTCATCCTTGTAGCCCCCTAAGATCATATTTAGTTATTTAGTTGCATTTGCTTCCATCATTTCTCCCCTGATCACTGCATGCTGTGATTAGGAGATATGGCAGACCCAACTATTAAATATTATCATTATTTATAAAGTGGCAGCATATACAAAGATCTATAATGAATATATGGTAAATAAATCTGATGCACAATATATAGGCCCTCATTCAATTGCAATTTGGCCAATTGAATAGGGCTCTAAATAAGCACATAACATATTTTTTAAAGAAGTTTTTAGTTAGTGAACATCTATCCAAAAGCAAGGTTTTAACTAACTAAAAACTTATTTAAAAAAAATATGCTATGTGCTTATTTAGAGCCCCATTCAATTGGCCAAATTGCAATTGAATGAGGCCCATAGTGTGGTTCACCACCACTCATATACACCATAACATTATTATAGAGGTTGGATTACTTAATAACCTTTACAAAGATCTGCCCTTGTGGACATGCTACTTCTAAATACCAGTTCTAAGGTTTGCATCACTCACTGTACTTTTGGCAGTAGGCAATGGCGAGTTTGACACTTTGTGACATACCATATATATACATAAACAAACATAAACTTACCATTTGGTAAAAAAAAAAAGGGGGGGGGAGGAGGAGCTGCAAGTGGGGGGGGGGGGGGGGCGCACATGTCTGAATGACCTAGAGCAATATAAAATATAAATACACCCATGACATACTTGGGGTCGCGATAGACAGATATGCTACAGGTAATTTTTCCTTTATAATAGTAAAGGTGTGATAAATCGGAAGAGATTGCACCATGAATGAACGCCATCTCATAAGGCATTCTGATTTGTCTCTTGCCCAAATTTTGACAGTATGCAAAGGCTGTTAGGGTTTCCGTCAGAATAAAAGAATAATCCTTTTACTCTCTGTTCCTATAGACACCAGAATACCTAACTGACAAAGACTGGGCTTGTCGGATAATGCAATCTAAGTAGCATGGTACTAAATTCTTCCTACTCACATATATCCATCTAGGGCCTCATTCTATTATCGGCCGTAAATCGGCCGCAAAGCTGTGATTCCTTGCGGGGGTTCCGTTATCTTGCAATTCAATTATACGGCGCCGCAAGGATATCCCCTTACGGCCGGCCGTATATCTTGCAACCGGCCGTAAGCTCAGAAATCTTTAAAAGCAAAAATAAATTCAAGCCTGCACTGTACAGCTCTGTAAATGCTAGGGATCATAATGGGGGACATGAGGATTAATAGCAACCCCCTCTCAAGCTTGCACATCAGCCCAAATCCGAGATTACATTAACTGTTTATTTTCCAGCCGCAGCGTGGGCGGGTCTGAGGTGCTCCAAGCCCTCTGGACTTTTTACACGGATATTTGACATAAATTAAAAAATAAATTATTTACGGATTTGAGTGTAGGGGAATGTTGTGCTATTTTTGCTAACACCTACAATCACTTTATCGTCTCATCAGAGTGCAGGATGGCTTTATTATGGCTTTAAAATGTGCTTAAATGTGTGCCTGCGGGACCTTTTTGCTGCAAGTAAGCTGCGGCTCGGTTTTAGCCTTGCAGAGAGGGTTTCCGGAGCAATTGAATAGCAACCTGGATGTTCTTGCGGCCGAAAATCTTGCGGCTGTTTAAGATCAAAGGCTTTCCTCCGGCGCGTACGGTCGCAAGGGATAACAAGGCGCCGACCGCAAGCCTGCCGGAGTCCCCGGCCGGAAGGGAATAGAATAGGCAAATAGCTTGGGGCCGGTCCTTGCGGCCCGCATCTCCTACGGCCGATAATAGAACGAGGCCCTTAGTCTTGTAATAAAGAAGACCAAGGGCCTTATTCAATTGTGATTTGGCCAACTGAATAGGGCTCTATATAAGCACAGAGCATATTTTTTTACAAAAGTTTTTATTTAGTGAAGATCTTGCTTTTGGATAGAAGTTCGCTAACTAAAAACTTCTGTAAATAAAATATGCTTTGTGCTTATACAGAGCCCTATTCAATTGGCCAAATCGCAATTGAATGAGGCCCCAAGTAAGGAGCTTCTGGTAAGCCTTTCTGAGGTTGTTAGCTTTTCCCGACCAGGGCATAGCTATTTTTTGTTCACACATAATGTTTGATATATACCTCAACATATACATATAATATGCAAATACACCCATTAATGTGTCAAGCCTTCAATGCATCTTCTATAAGCCATTGTAACTGTTAGAATTAACCACTTGTGATACCTAAACACTTCCTACTAACTGACAGAAGATAGAAAGGCACCTATTAGCAATACACACTGGTATCTAAGGAAAAAGAAGCCACATAAGGATAAATACAACCTAAGAGCACAAATTCCAGAAATAACATTAACAAAGATATGTGGCACTATTGAAAACTTTCAGCAAGTTATTATATATTAACTAGCGAATTGCCCGTCAAAAAATGACGGCAATGAAATTGTAAGTGAGCTAATGCTGTTTAGTGTGTAATAATGAAATATATAATACATTAATAAATGAATATACTTTACCTATTTTAAAGCATTGTGATGAAGAGCTGGCAATGTGTGTTGATGCTGCTGCAGCATTAGTGGTGTGGAGCTGCTGTGTAAGCGTGCTGAATGTGTGCAGTGTAACACTGTGCGTGCGCGAGCCCAAACCGTTGTCGTGTACTTCCGCATTGGCGTCAAATGGCGAGTAATGTGTGGTATACGTCTGTATCGGAATATCCGTAGGTGTTTTGTGGTGTTTTGCGAGTTTCTTGTGGTGTTTTGCGAGTTTAGAGTGCTGTAGCCTCGTTTTCGTTTTGTTCGGCGGCCATTTTTTCTCTCGCTTCGTTTTTTTTTTAGTCTCTAAACTGTTTTATTTGAAGTAAAATCGAGGTGTAAGTTGTATTTTTGAGGTGCTGGGTGCTCCCTCTTGGTGTAGGTAAGTTTTTTATGTATGTGGTGTGTGTATGTATTGTGTTTTACATTTTGTAATGTTCGCGAGTTGCGTCCGAGTGTTGCGAGTCCGTAATGTGTGTGAACGTGTGTCGTATGTTGTTTGCGAGTGTCGTAATGTGTGTGTCGTACTGTTTGGGTTGCGACGTGAAGTTTGCGAGGGTCGCAGTTGCTGGCAAGGAGCGCCTTCGGCGCTCCATGCCAGCAACTGCGGCCCTCGCGGTTGCATGTACGTGTTCTGAATTGTGTCTATCCAAACAAGATTTGTATTGAATTGAATTAAAGTATAAGAGATACATGCTTTTAATATGTCACCTTGAACTTTAGCTGCCTCTTTTAACCCCCTATAAGAGCCCCCATTCAATTGCGATTTGGCCAATTGAATAGGGCTCCAAATAAGCACATAACATATTTTTTTAAAGAAGTTTTTAATTAGCAAGGTTTTCACTAACTAAAAACTTATTTAAAAAAAATATGCTATGTGCTTATTTAGAGCCCTATTCAATTGGCAAAATCGCAATTGAATGAGGCCCTAGGTATCTACGGGCCTCATTCAATTGCGATTTGGCCAACTGAATAGGGCTCTATATAAGCACAGAGCATATTTTTTTACAGAAGTTTTTAGTTAGTGAAGACCATATTTTAGAAGTTCACTAACTAAAAACTTCTGTAAAAAAATATGCTATGTCCTTATATAGAGCCCTATTCAATTGGCCAAATCACAATTGAATGAGGCCCTATGAGTGGGAATCCTTCTGCCCAGGGGCCTCATTCAATTGCAATTTGACCAATTGAATAGGGCTCTATATAATCACATAAAATATTTCTTTTAACAGCAGTTTTTAGTTAGTGAACTTCTATCCAAAAGCAAGGTCTTCACTAACTAAACATTTCTGTAAAAAACATATGCTATGTGCTTATATAGAGCCCTATTCAATTGGCCGAATCACAATTTAATAAGGCTGCAAGAAGATCTAATGAATCAGTGCTTCAGGAAATCAAGACAAACTGTTCCCTGAAGGTATGATCATGAGGCTGAAGCTCAAATATTTTGGCCATATCATGAGAAGACGGGATTCCCTGATGCCGGGAAAGATCGCATTTGAATGAGGCCCTGTGTGAGCACTACAGCAATACTTAAATCTGATTTAATACTTGGTAGAGGACCTTTCCCCTTCTGGATCGCTACCTTGTTCTGGTGAAGGGTCTTGTATACTTTAGTGAAGCTGTAACCTATACCATGTAAGGTCACCCAAGATGGGCAAGTCATATCAGAGAGGTCAGGTAAATTGCAGTCCACTGGAGAAAGAACTGGTAACCCACTCAAGTTCCTTTGCCAAGATAAGCTTATAGATAAGCACAGCCAGAGACATAACCATAGATGTGCCTGGGGTCTGTGGTCCATAGGGTCATGGAGAGTCGGCACAACTAAACTACTAAGCAACAACGAGGGGACCTTTGATGCAGATAAAGTATCTGTTCAATTTGAATGAATAGATTATTTCATAAATAGAAATATTATCAGAATCCCCAGCCCCATTTCCACTGCCAGTGCATATAACCCAACATTGCAATGGCAGCAACCTGTACTGCATAACTGCTTTTAATAATTATGCTGGTAAAGATTGCATTTATTTTATAATTTTCTAAAAGTGTTTTGCCCGTTATCTATAATACTATTAATGCGAGACTCCAGTAGTCCTTTACGCAATAAATATGTTAAATCCATTTTCGTTTGCACACTGTAATTTCTATATACTTACAACATCTCCTGAGCCTCCCCACTGTTTCTCTATAATATGATTATTAAGGTAATTAGCACAGATATGTGACTGTGCCATGCAAATACAAAAGTTGCATCTGTAAGTATATTAAAAGTAATTAGAACTAGGCATGATATAAAGTATGGTTCTGCAAAATTAGACATGCACCCCTCCCCATCTACAACTCTGGGGGAATGATTTAAATATCAAAAAGGATCCAAAATAAAATGGCATAGCTCTGGGAAGTAATTTCATCAAAACTAACATTTTTGCTGAATAAACACTTGTGTGTCTAATATAATGCCAACAGCTACAAGTCCCTATGAGAGAATAAAAGCAGTAATACACTCCCTATAACTGTAAAATGCATAGAAAACTAATATTCTGTTTTATTAGGATGCTGGTTAGTAAGCTGACAAGAAGGAATAAAGCGTACAACTATGTACATAGAGACCTTCTCATTAAACTGTGGGTAATGCCATGCAAAACTGTATAAAAACAGTATGGAGTTTAATATGCTAAGAAATTCATTTTCCTCATATGACTTAACAGTCATTTTGTACAGAACGATAGCTATAAAAACACATTGGGTTAGATTTATCACACAGTGTAATTCTATCCCATGTGAGAAAATATCACTTAATGTTATTGCACTTGGCTGATATATCCGCGTCTGAAAAAAAAACGCACAGTGGGAGATTCACTGAGCTCCAATACAGCAATATTGCACTCAGTGTTTTGTTTCTTGTGTATTTTCGATCTGTAAGCACTAGAGTTTTTAGGTATTGAAGGGTCCATAAATTACAAACTCTCTCCAAATGCTTATATACTCACTTCACTGCAATAATACGTTTCAGTTTTTTTTTTGAGATTAGTAAATCTGGAGAAAGAGATTACTTTTTTGTTGTTGCAGCAAACGGTGCCTAAACATCTTTTTGATTGATCTTTTATGATTTTGGTGAGTTTAGACATAACTAACCTGCATGCTATAGCAAGGAAGGTTGTTGAAGGAATATCTGGTTTATGTAAATCAATTAAATATGCATCCGTTTTAATATTTAAAACATTTAAGTGCTCTGTTTGGTTTTGTATAAGCCATTCAGTGTCACTTTATATAATTATTTTATAGCTATGTGCAACATATCCTAATAGTCCATGCAAATTTGCAAAACTTGTCTCACTTGATTGGTTTTAAGAAACATTTGGGTGTTATAGAAGATGATAGCGGTATACGTTTGCTATTGTGTTTTATTTCCACAAGTATTTTACATTTTATTTTAGCCCTAAAGCCAATTGTGGTGTTGGAGAAAACTACTTAAGAGCAAACAGCCTTATTAAATTGTAACTCGGCCAATTGAATAGGGCTCTATATAAGCACAGAGAATATTTTTTTTTACAGAAGTTTTTAGTTGGTGAACTTCTATCCAAAAGTAAGGTCTTCACTAACTAAAAACTTCTGTAAAGAAAAAAATGCTATGTGCTTATTTAGAGCCCTATTCAATTGTCCGAATCACAATTTAATAAGGCTGTTAGACTGCAAGAAGATCCAATGAGTCAGTACTTCAGGAAATCAAGACAAACTGTTCCCTGACGGTATGATCATGAGGCTGAAGCTCAAATATTTTGGCCATATCATATAAATTTAAGGCCCACAATGAAGGGGGCGTCAGAGGCGAAGATGGATAGATGACATCATGAAAACAGTGCTCAACGGGCAGTGACTGATAGGTGTGCCTAGCCTGCTGCGGTCCATAGGGTCATGGAGATTCGAACATGACTGAATGACTAAACAACAACAAAAAAGCCAATTATTGTTACAAATCATTTAGAGGTTGCCACCCAATATATAAGGCTGTGAGGGTTGCAGCTCTTGCCAACTCATAATCTAGAGGGTCAAAGAAGGTTGTGGATGGGGCATTAGTTAAAAAAAGCCCAATGCATCAAAAGTAGCAGGGATAATCCAAGTGAAATATTTTGATTTTATTATCATCATTGGGGCTGCACCAGACATAAGAGAAATGTCTATGAAGATTTTTTTAATGTAGGGAAAAGCATGATTTTTGCACATGCATATGTTCGAGGGATACTGTCCATATCTATATCTGCATAAAAAAATAGTAATTAATGGCCACGAATGCCAGGCAGGGTGTAGATGATGATTGACAGGCTTCTGGCTAACATATAAAACAAGAATTTCATGTTCATTATTTAAAAATATTGAAACAAATTTAAAACTCCTATATCTAAGGATTAAACTAAAAAGGGAAATGAGGTGTCTTTAATAGCTGTCAAATATAGAAACATCTCATATCACTAAAATAACATTAAATTAAGCAATCTGTTAATAGTTTGTTTGTGCACTTAAACATTTGTAATGTGCATATGATGATAAGACATGTCAAAATGTTACGGTAATATTTGCAATGATTTTCTTTAATTGGTAGCTCTTAACCTCCAAAAGCACTCATCTTATTTGAGATGCAGAAATAATTTTTTATAGTAAAGAATATTTCATGAATTTTTATGGTGACAAGAAGAGACCTCATGCACATATCTGTGTCTAAGCCTATGCAAACGAGACAATTAATATCACACACTAAGGAATAGTTAATTCTTTGTACACACAACAAGATCTGGAAATTTATATCTTAGCAAGAAGTATTTTAGACTTGAGATTTT
Organism: Discoglossus pictus; assembly: GCA_027410445.1. Classification (NCBI taxonomy): domain Eukaryota; kingdom Metazoa; phylum Chordata; class Amphibia; order Anura; family Alytidae; genus Discoglossus; species Discoglossus pictus. Next base: position 346,028,246 of record CM050167.1, on the reverse strand, counting down.
TATTGCGAACACTTAAAAGGACCTTAATGCAAATCACAGCCATAAAATAGGACAGCATTAAAGGGACATGCAAAATCCATGTTTTACTGCTGTTATTAAATAGAAAACCATTCAATACGTTCAAAACTTTAAAACAAAGAAGTGATTTAAATTATTTAAACTTCTGATGCGTGCAAAAACATTTGTCAATAATCATCCCCACTACTAATTTGCATATCTCCCAACTGTTCTTTTGAAAGGTTAGTCTCTCTTTCAAGTAAATCAATCTACCCCTTTTAGCCTCCCAGATGTCTCTGTTTTGAAGGAAAGTTCCACTTTTATGGACAAAACCCTGTTTTTGAGCTCTGACAATGCCCAACTTTCTCTGGTTACTCCTGTTGTTTTCTCCCAAAATGTGGGAGTAAAATAAGAAGCTTTAATGTATGTGTCTATAGAATGGTGCCACCACTTCCTAGCTACTAGGGGCTAATATTGGCATATTTGAGCCAATTACATTTCCTGCCTGCTATGTTTTGTAACAACCCTAATGAAAGTCTACTAGCTGGATCAAATGGTTGGTTTTCTTTGTACAACATATTGTTTTTTACTGAATAAATATGATTACTGACTTTTCCTTATCTAATCTGATAATATATCTGTTTCTTAATACCTCTATGAGGTTGTGCATGCCTGACTATGTTTGATATTGCTTTTACATTTATTTTTATGTTATTTTTACGTTATTTTGATATGACATAGGGTCATGGTCGGATTACCCATTAGGCCAAGTAAACAGCCGCCCAGCAATGCTTCCCTGTGAGGGGCGCCACTTGGTAAAAAAAATGGTTCCTGGCTTAAAAAAAATGAAATGTTGCAGTTCATAGACTGGCTTCTAGGGGGTAACTACCTAGAACACAACAGTTACAATAGGAAAGGGAACTTACACATACAGAAAAGGCAAAAATGGGTCTATGCATACCTTGCGTAGTCATACGCAGGGGCTCATCCACTTCACTGCCCAGGGGCTCCAAAAAGGTAGATACGGCCCTGAATATGATGTGTCTTTAAAAATTAGTTAACACATCATACAGTATGGTGAAAATACTATCTAATAGTGCTTATTAAGAGACACTCTGTGGTAGCACTTTCCACAATATGGTTTCCGTTTTAACCTCCAGTTTAAAGCCATATTCTATTTGGCCAAAATGCACAGGACCCGAAGGGATGTCACACAGGTGAGCCTGTTCTCTCTGCGCACTAGGATTATGATGAACAGTATGGTATTTATTAATGTAAACAGAACAATAGATATAAATAAATGATTGTTTTTACTGCTGTGTGTTTTCCTTCCCCTCTTTATATAATTTTTCTATGAACTACTGTTTGAAGAAGCCATCTTGTGAAAGGAACAAGAATAGGGAGATTAGTAAAATCTCATCAGTGAATAAAGTGAAACAGAATTCTATAATGTAAGAATCTAAGTGCATTGCTTAATTAATGTACATGGTAAATAAACTACTACCTTAGATGTGTTTTTATTCTATTTTTTTAGGTTAAAAAGGAATAATTCAACTGTACTACCAGAACAGGAAGCAGGGGTGGATCTACCGCTGGTGCATCAGGTGCAGTGCACTGGAGGGATCCCATTGCTGCAGTATATCATATATATACTAATTATATATGTATATATATATATGCCATTTATTTTGTATATATATATTATAAATTATGGGTCGAAGCTTTCATGGGAAAGACGTACTGCTCCAAAGCCCTCTAGTGATCAAATCTGGTAATGCATGATTAAGTTTAATTTTGCTATTTTTTGTGTTCCCTATTCAGTTTAAAGCACAAACTAAAGTAGGGAAGTTATTATCAAGTGCTTTAATATGGCTATGTTCTTCAGATGGAACAGCAAGGATTTGATCAAAGCTTATATTTTGGTTTTGGATTGATAAACTTGATAAGATTTTAACAGCTCAGTGTCACCAAGCTAAAGGCACTGTTTCCTGTTTGGCCCAGGGAAGAAGCACCTCTGGCTCCTTTGGATTCAGTCTCAGCCCGTGCCTATTCATTCATTTATGTATCAATCATTTATTTGCTATAAGTGTAAGTCTTGCATATCCACAAGTACAGTATTAAGATGTTTGTTAATCTCTGTCAGAGCTATCATCTCATACTCAATTCCATCTAAAAAAGACAGTGCTAAATGCCATAGGTCGGCTCATCAGCCGAGATGGGTAAAGGATGTGAGGAGGAGGAGGATTGAAAAGCATCTAAAAATATGATTCCTTTCTTATGATAAAGGTGAAAATGGTAACTTTTTTTTGCACTTCTGCATTGAGATGAATCATTATTGAGATTGAGATAGACAGAAAGTTGCGATGTTCTTAACTCCTGTCCCAGCATAGTTAAAAATACATTGCAGTTTATGCATTGATCAGTATGTCTGTGTGAACAAATACATTAGTTCCATACGCAGGTTTAATAATAGGTTCCAACACGTTTCTGAGTTGGTCAGCCGGTAGCAGATTGATTACATCAGAAGGTTTAGCATTAGATATGGGTTACATATCAACATATTTCTAGGCACAAGACTGAGAGAGGAACCATTATTTTAGCAGTAGGATATTGTCAGGATGCAAACCTCCCAACACTTAAAATTGCAAAGAGCAACACTTATATTCTTAAGAAGTAATGCCTCAGAATCTGCTACTACTCTAAAAATGAAATATAATAATAATTTACAAATTATGCAAAACTGGAGCATTTGGGAGGCTAAGAGAAGCAGGAAGATTCCCCACTGAAGAGGTATGTCTATATAAAAGAGGTGGTTTGAAGATAAGACTACAATGGGACTCAAAATTGGTAATGTATAGAAAGGATGTGACTGGAATAATGAAAATAGAGTTTGGTTAAAGGGTAAGAAAAAGGGTAAACATAAGGCAAAGTGATGACAATATATCACTTTATATATTTTGACTATATCAGAATATCACCTAATAGTTTCTAATACACAACTTTTAAGTTTCTTATCTCCCTAATCATTTAAACTGGCCTTCAGCTACAGGATGAGACTAACAAAGTGACTTGAAGGCATCAGTTGTTCTTTGCAAAGATTTCTTCAGTTTCCTCTTACAATATTTTAAGCTATATATGTGACCATCATTAAAAAGTTAAAACCTATGCAAAAATGTGTAGTGTGGTTTTATATCATCAAATAGCACCTGTCATTGCAATCCCTTTTCTACTAAAAATAATAAATAAATAATAATATTATATTATGATTACGTAAAGCATTTCAGTAGAGGTATTAAAAAAATAATTCAGGGATAATGTCCGAGAGGCAAATATTTACCAATTTGTATTTGCTTAATAATTTAATTTATTTTGCCTTTCTAACCATATAAAAATAGCTTAGAAGATGAAACTATCTGTTTCTACTAAGCAGTGTTAGTCAACCTGGTCCCTACCGCCCACTAGTGGGCGATTCAAGCTTTCATGGTGAGCGGCAGGGTAATCACTAGGTGTTGTCGATGACGAGTGCTGTCACCCGCCGGAGACCCGCAGCACCACACTTGGCTGGTTGTATGGCTGGTGAGAAAGTCTAGGGACAGCAGTCAGGACCGGATAACTATCTGTAAGTACAGGGTGATACATCGCTAGTGTCGTAAGGAAATTTTACAATCAAAAGTGGTTGATAGTATTAAAACGTTGAGGACCCCTGTACTCAAGGAACATTGCCCAAAATTTACACAGCTTTTCAGGGTGGTTCACTCAGTTATCATTATTATCCTGTTTTGCATTATTTTAAAATTAACATAACAATTAAATGACAATAATAAGAAAAATAATACAATGTTTTGAAGAAATCTTTAAATGCTCCTTGCAAAGGTGGAGTCGAAAAAGCGCACAATCCCTTCAGTAGTCCCAATAAGAGAGACCAACATTGAGCGTTTCAGACCAACATTACCTCATAACATTGGGACTACTGAAGGCATTGTGCGCTTTTTACGCTCCACCTTTGCATTTCTCTTTTTCTCTGGAACTGATGTGAACAGAGCCCCAAGAAAAGCTGCAGATCCCAGTTCGCACCAATAGAAGCCAAAGTACTGCCAAGCAGGGAATCACCAAACCTGACATCCCAGTGCGGACCACCTCCAGACAGGGGTAAGAAAGAACCTCTGTAGGACTACCCATAAGAATCTACTACAAATACATGGATCATCTTACCGACACACCTACCCTGAGCTATGCCTAAGTTGGGGACACACACCCGACATCCTATTCCACTTTTAAATGCTCCTTTACTGCATTATTTCATACAGTTATGTGATCTTCCAATGGTCTGTGCAATGGACGGATGACAAACAACATGAGTCGAGCTGTCCATCAGTACTCTGATACATAAATCCATAAACTATAGAGCTTGTTACAAAGTGTGTTATGTGAGTAGAAAGATAGCTGAAATATCATCCCCATTGAGAGGTATAACCTATACATTGTGAACAAAGTAATAATTTATCTCAATAGCTTTCTCTATTATTTCACAGAATGTTTAACTTAAGTACTATTAAATCAGTTACCGAAAAGCTTCTAAAAACAAAGGCTTATTATAAAAATCACATTACCACCATCTTAAAAAACATATTAGATAATAAAATCATAAACAAAGCCTGTGTGGCTCCATAGTCACCATAACAAATAATTATAATGTATAAGGTGGTGTTTATGACTTGTTCCTAAATGTGGTAAAGGCATATAATGATTTATGTGGGGGGAAAAACAGCTCAAATGACTCAAATCTGAAAAATATGGTGTGTTCATTTTATAAATTTTTACTGGATATGGAGTTTGTAGTTGGGAAATACACACACACAGGAGTGTGTGCTATTTGTTTGAGCTGGAAAAAAGAGACACACAAAGAAGCTGGGAAAATACACATAGTCAAAGACAGCAGCTTGGATCACTTGAAGAACAGATGAGACCTGAAGAGATGAAGAATACTGGCCAGTAAATGTGAACAAACATCTGTTTGTTTTGTTTTTGCTTCACCCAGGGTTAACTGAATTAGAGCTGTATAGTGAGGTAACTGTCAGTAAAGGTAGTGCTGCAGTGGAAGCTAGGCCTGTTATCCTCTGTGATTTGTATTGTTTATTATTGTATTGGCTAAAGTTTTAGTAAAACTTGAAAAAGTATTGCAGCCTCCTGTATTGTGTTCCTCCATTATCGTGCCAGAAACAGGGACATAAACCTATATATATATATATATATATATATATATATATATATATATATAGTAAATAAATAGTACATCTGTGTTCACATTTGAATGTCTAAAACAAGTTAAAAAACCTGCTTCCAGCTCAGAATTCTGAGAAAATCAGTTATTACACTGCATTCTGGGAAGCGGACCTGGGACATGCAAATGTGCCCGCAAATGCCTCGCTCTTCAATCCATAGCCATTATCAAACATGGCTTCCTTTAAGCTTATGCATACTGTATTACACAGCTTTAATGCAAACCCAAGGTTGGATTAAACACAGGCTGAGTATCCAATCCATGTACAGCTGTTTCAAGCTTACTGGCTATCATCAGCATGGAGCGGGATCTCAGCCTGTGTTGTGGAAATCATGAGTAGGTAGTTCACCACAACAATCATTTATAATATGGTGGGCAAAAGAGTGTATTGTATCCAGCTGTATTGTATCCTGCCCAGCAGTGACAGTTCATGAGCCACCACAGCTCTGCCCCCATTTGCTGAGCACAGTTTGAACCATAGTCTGACTAGTCAGACCTTTTTTTAATCCAGCTTCAAGGCAGTACCGACCACACCCCCTGATAGCAACAAAGAGATGGAGATAAGCAGCTCTGCTTGAGGGAAAACACATTCAAAAGTAAGACAATGTTTTACTTATTTTAAATTGCATAGGGTTTCTAATAGCCGTATTCCAACAAACACACATAAACTTTACTTGTAAATGTACTACAGTGGTCCTATAATGAGAACTTGCATGAGATAGAGAGAACATTTTGGAGAGACACCTGGTGAGACACCTGTAAAAGAGAGACTGCAATATTATCGTATTTGTTTTTACTTTAGTGCATTAATTAATTTTATAAAAGATTGTCCTGCTTTTTACAGAGACTATGGAACTAGTCCATGAAAGTATAATTTGTACTTTTCACTTTACTTGCTTAATACTATGTACAGTCTTTCATTTATAATTTGAATGTACTACCACATAGTGCTTATAGGCAAAAAATGAGGAGTAGATAATTAAAATAGACACATTGATAGATAGACGATTATAGCAAAGCTGTACAGGGCTGGTCTTAGGTTTAATGTGCCCCACCATCACAGCCAAATATTAAAAGATACATTAAAGGTTCTTTCCATATCAGTAGTGCCACAATGGTAGAACCAGGCTATTCCAAAGCTTTACATTGCTGGCATGTGCCTGGTCCAAAAACATGCATATTGCTCAATTTTCTGTATTCTTTTGTGCATCTGACTTAAATATTTGACCCAAAAGTCTCATATTTTACATCAAGGAGCATTGATTTGTGAAAATGTCTTTTCAGTGGTCTTTTGTGCAAATTACATCATATGGGTACAAATTTCCATTATAATTTATGACATGAATAAAGACCATACTCCTTAGATAAGCATTTTAACAAATCACATTCTTCTTATCTACAAGTATTAAACAAAATGAGAATAAATTGAATATATTGAACATTTCCATAACAATTACAGTAGTGAATGAATTCTACAAACCAATTAATGAAAAAATGAGGATATGCAAGAAGTACATTTGTCACTGACCCACGCAGAACATTGTTATGAATTATTTCTCTTATGTGTACACAGCATTCTTGTACAGTGATATGTTCATTCTAGATATACGGTAAATGACAATTGCAGCAATTTGTCCAATACTTTCTATAGGCAGACTAAATTAGGTATGAATGTACAATATTACTTTATCTTGAAGAAAAAAGTAATTAACTTGACTGCACTCTCTTTGATGAATATTGGAAGACTATGGTAAATATGGATATGGTAATAGAATATGGTAAACTGTGAATGGGATAAAAATAATCCAATAGGTAAAAGAGCAAAAATAACAATAACAATGTTAAACAACTGTAACTCTTATGCCTCCCTTTCTATGGTGTCCTGGTCATGAGTTGTTCTTTAGGAACTCAGTAGACTGTCCTTCAGTCACTTGCTATTCCCTTGTGAACAAAGGAAGAAATAATGAATGCTGGAACAATAGATTTTTACACCCAACATTTTTCTGGGTATTTCTACTTGGATACTATTGCTAAGATGTCTATGGTAACCATCTCAATGCCATAAGTATATGTACCCTTTGTAAATAAATAATATCCTTTTTTATTTCATCTACAAGAAGCCTGTGTTGTTTACGTTTAAACTTGTTGACCCTTTTAGGAAATTATGGAACTTATGGTGTATGGATCTATGTAAATTCCCATTTGGGTACAGAAAAGTTGTGTGTTGTTAATGGTGCTGCCATTTTGCATTCAAACCTGTAAAGTGCAGAATACAACCTTCTCTCCAATTGTGGTGCTCCATTCGTAGTATGTTTTATAAATGTAATCAATGTAACAGAGTAATAATTAGCAGCTGTTTTTATTTTTTTACAAGTTCACTTAGGGCAAACAAATTGATTATGTATGTGCAATAATTATACACTTGTAATTACATACACTGATTACAATCTTTTTTATTATTCCAAATAAGCTGGTTACTGTCATCAACTAATGTCTCAATAATTACTATACATGGCAGTCATTGCTATAATAGTACATGTCCGTGTTGGACATTCCTTTTGCATAATTGATATCCTGGTGTATTCAGCTGATTTCTGCAGATAAAGACAAAGCTCTTCTTAAAATGGAAGAAGTGCTACAGAGTACATCAAATAGACTTGAACTTTAATATTTGCCGGTTAGGCATTTAATAGGTAGCAATAATTACATTGAAGGAATAGGTGTAATAGTGGGTCATAGAGGAATAGGCAGAGAGGAGTACTTTATGTGGCATGATAAATGTAATGGGCTAGTATCGGTAAGATAAATAGACATTGCACAGGGGAAGAGATATATGTTTTCCTACTCAAGCAAACATGATGAGACCCCGGGAGTGGTTCTCAAGATTCTCAACGTTCAAGACTAAACTATTATACACAGCCCAGTTATATGTACTACTCAGTTAAAGGCCAAGTGTAAATGTTTTTCAGGGTAAAGCTATAGTTTTGATTGTAAGTTTGTGAGTTTTCAATCTTGTGTCAGTGCCTTGGATACAAGCACTATGTACATTTGATTCTAGGCTCAAAAACAGGGCCCTCCATTCTTTATAAGGTGTTAATTTTGTTTTTGTTAATTTTGGACACTGCTACGGAATATGTTGCCACATTACAAATAAAGATAATTATAATAATAATAATAATAATAATAATTAACTAACGTTACAACTATATGTTCAAATAGCAGCAAATCAAAGCTTTAGCCCGAAAATATATTTTTAAAACAGTTTATCTTCTCATTAATGAATGCAATTGTTCCCTCCCCATTTCTCATTATCCTGAGCACTGCTGGAAAGAAAGCAAACATTTTCAACTAAGATAACACTGATTAGACAGGATGGGCAACCTGAAGCATGATTTGTAGGTCAATGGGGCTATAGTGACAACCCAAAAACCTCCTGCATCTTCAAAGTGCGCATACTCCCGGTTACTCATTCTGCTTAATTAATATTAATCTCAGTTGAAAATATTTTTTTTCTTTTCTGGTGTGCTTGGCACAATGAAAGGGGTAAAGAGAACTACAACAGCAGACATTATGTTTTTTATATTATATTTTATGGCTAATGTTTTTTGCTTTTTGCACATGTATTTTTAATATTAATTAATGGTGCACTAAAAATAGATTTAACATGAAATGTGCTTACACTGGCATCTTAAGGGTCAAAGCTTCTTTCTCAATCCACCACTCATTTCCCTTTCACTCTGAGAGCAGTCAGTTAAGGTCTCAGGGGCCAGAACTGGTGCCAAGAACAGCTTTCCTGAAACACTAGACTAGAAGGAGTAAAATATGTTTTATTTGATCTCATTAGTAAATAGTGTACAACAAGTGGGATTGGCAATACTGCTTGACATGCAAACAATTCTACAGACATCTATAATGTACAGATAAGTACTCTACAAATTCTTTCTCACACCTCTTTATTGGTAAACTCTGAACATCAGCCCTTCTATCCACCTGCTACTAGTTGAATCTTTAGTGAGTCAAGTCCAGTTGTTTTAAGACATCATATTTCTTTTAATTAATTGAAATTGTTATTGCAAGAGTAATGTTAGTATAGGTGCACTAGTTGGCTATGGTGAGCAAATGTTTTTTACATTTATTACATAAAATGTAATTTCTTATTAGATTTGTACTTTCTTATATTGTAAACTCTCACGAGAGTCGGGACCCTATGTCACGGACCCCTTTTTCTCTGCGTGGGTGTTGGACCACTGATCCACCATAAAAGCACATACTGCTTGACTCCAGCCACTGGATTATCTGCATAAACACCTTCATTGTATTTGTTAATATTGTTTTGTCCTATTGTTTGCCAGATTAAGTGAATCACTTCTGATATGTGCTAGAGACGGCAGGATGTGTATTGGAGGTTAATCCTGTTGCACTCAGGAAACTACTGTCAGACCCCATGTGGAATTTATCTCTTGTGTTTGTCTGCCACACCCTCTCATTGTTGTGCTGTGTCTGTACAACCCCTCTACCTATTCCCTATAAATATTGCTGTCATTTAAAAAATAAATCAGTTGACTTCTGAGACATATAGAAATTGTATGGCCTCTTTATTTTGCTCCTGAAAATGCGGATTCCTGAAGGAGAGACCCTGACTGATACAGAAGCCAGATATCAGGGTGCTGGTTTTGAGATTTCAAAGAACCCAAACGGTCCTTGTGGGTAGTTAACCTGTAGTCTCTAGCAGGTGACCCTGGGCTTGTATGGCCCCTACTCTTGGATTGTCACACCCTATCTTTTCCTGTACAATGAGTGTATACACATTTCTTGTCTTGTCTTATTATCACTGACTTCACAATGTCTGTTGTCTTATGCCAGCAGTGGAAACTTCTTGGGAGCATTGGAACCAGTAACATTTTTATGGCTGGCTTATAAATATTTGTCTGAAATATAATGCTTCTACAGGGAATCTCCGCTTAACGTTACTCCGACAAGCTATGATTCGCTGTAGTGCTCTTTTCAGTTCTATATCGCCATGCTAAACCTCTCTATAGCATGTTTTTTTCATGCCAAATCTTGTTTGCCCATTTAAATCCATGCTTAGTGCTGTCAGATTCACCATAGTGCTATTTGAGTGCTATGGCGAATAGAATGCCCCTTTTTAGCGATGTTTCTTTTAGCGCTCCTGTATGCAAGAACACATGTGGATCACTAAGCAGGCATATTCCTGTATATGAAGGGCTTCCTTGTAGGCTCCTTGAAAGTTGCCTGCCTTTAAAATCTTCCTGGTTTCCCCAATTTTGTCCTTGCTCTACTGTGCTTTACAAATAAAAGATAATACTGTATACTTATTAATTGTGATTGTAATGTTAAATTCAATATATCTAAATAAAGAAAAACATTAGCTGTATTCTCATGTAGTGAATCTTGTTATTAGAGGAGATGCCAGCGGCTCATTTTACACCTAGATACAAGATATTAAGATGATTATAACGAGAAATAAAATATAGGTGGTTAATATACTGCTAATATAAAAGTACATGAGTATTATGCTATAATACATTTTGCACAAATGGTATTTAGTCAAACAATGTAAAAAAATGGTTCAATTTGCCATTTATTCCTTTCACTGTTACAAGCCCCTGTGGTGATATAAGAGTTAATGGTCGATTACAACTTAAATTGTCCAGAATAGGCTATTCAATTGTTGCTACACTGAATAGCCTAGCAGAATTAAAGCAATCAAATATTTATTGTTGGATAACTAATGCTAAACTTAAGTAATAGCCTTTGACAAAGTAAATAAAAGGCAAATTATGTTAGAGATGTCATATCTATCTGAAGTGTAGGCGTTGGTGAAATGCTGTTATATAAAACTGAATTGCAATCACCATACACTTGAGTTTTCAAATTGTGCACTTCAGAAAAATGTAGAAAAGCATACTATTTTCATAAAACATAATCACAAAATATGAATATATCATCGGATTTATTGTTTATGTATGTTTTTATTCAAAGGGTGATATCTATTTTGGATGCTACAGTAATGATTATTTTGTAGCTGTAATTAAATGATAGTTTTGTTATATTTATGAGCTCATAGAGCTGTATTCAATTAAAGGGGTCAATTATAAGTACTACTTTTTGGGGGAGTAGTAGATTTTTCAGAACATTAGATTTCTAAGTAGAAGTGGAAGCTTCTCGCATAACATTGAAGAGTAAATTAACGTAATTGCATGTCTGTTTATTATATGTGGATCATGGGTGTGTTTCAGCTCAGGCTGATGAGGCCTAGGCCTAGGGCAGAACATTTTCAGGGGGCAGCAGTCTTGCTTGAATTTGTAAAAGCAATGCCAAGTGTGCCTCTGACTTACTATATACTGAAATAGACACATATACACTCTATATAAAAGCATGTAGTAAATGTATGATTGGATATTTCAATGTATGATTGGCTATATTGATCATGTATGAAGCCAAGTTTCAGTTGGTATCTGCCATCAACTCTGCATCTACTTCAGTAATAACCAGGGATCCTCATCTACTAAGCAAACTCATCACTAACTTTCCTCTTATCTATGCTATTTTTCAGTTTCAGTTTCCTTATTCAATATATTTATATGTACTTATTCAGTGTTTTTCAAATATGATATAGTGGTTACACCCCCAAGGCTCAGAAATGCCTTGTCATACAGGTCTCGATAGAAGTAATGATGGCTACACAAGGCTAAATAATATATCTGAACATATACTATATTGTCCTTGCTTTGAACTGTAGCAAGGAAAAAAAAACAATTGGTTCCTTGAAGTATATTCCTTCAATTAATTTTATATGAGTAACAGTGGGACAAAAACACGCAGAATGATCTATGGAGATGACATCATGACAAATCAGCAAAAATGAGTGATTGTGGGCATAACCTGTGCAGCAGTAGCATAGGAAGGGGGCTAGGGGTGCGCAGCACCCTGGGTGTAACATTGCCAGAAGCCGGGGGGGCGGCACAGCGAGGAACAACGCTGCCGGCCATCTTAGAGGAAGAGAGGCTGGCCGGAATAATGCGGCAGCCATCACGGTAGAGCAAAGGGCGGCACCAGTGGCGGAGCTACTGCCAGTGCAAAGCACAGAGGCCGCTGACCTCTGAGGGGCCCTCCTGCGGTTCCCCTGTGGCCCCCAAGGCCCTTTTGTGGCTCCTGCAACCCTCTGGTGTCCCCAGTAAATCCTCTGTGACCCCCAGAACTTCTGTGGCCCCCTGGACCACTTGTGGGGCCCCTTACAGCCCAACTGTGGCCCCACACAGGCTCTAGGGCCCCCCTGTGCCCCCTGCTGGCCCAGTGACCCCCACAGCCACTTATGGCCCCCACGGACCTCCTGTGGGTCCCCTGCAGCCCCTTATGGCCCCTTGTGGCCCACACGGCCCCAGAAGACCTCCCGTGCATGCCCTGCAGCCCCTTGAGGCTCACTGTAGCCCCCACAAGCCCCAGGGGCCCCCATTAGCCCCTGTGGCCTCCAATGCCCCCTATGTCCCCTGCAGACCTCTCATAGGTCCCCTGCAGCCCCTTATGTGGCCCACCCATAGCCCAGGGGCCCCCTGTGCCCCCTGCAGGCTTTGTGACCCCCATGGCATCTGCAGACCTCCCATGGGTCCCCTGCAGCCCACTGTGGCCCCCCACTGTGCACCCTGGAGACCCTGTGGCCCCCACAGCTCCTTATGGCCCCCAAAGACCTTCCGTGCATCCCCTGCAGCCCCCTAAGGCTCACTATAGCCCCCCACAAGCCCCAGGGGCCCCCATCAGGCCCTGTGGCCCCCACGGCCTCCTATGTCCCCCGCAGACCTCTAGACGGTCCCCTGCAGCCCATTATGTGGCTCGCCCATAGCCCAGTGTGGGCAGCAGCAAACTCAAGGGTACCCCCGGGGGGCACAAGCTCTTGCTACGCCACTGCTGTGAAGCCCTGCTAATTTGTCACCATGCCCTGAACATTCAGCTCAGAATCAAACCAGGTTTGGCCAGGAAGACATTCTCAAGTTTTCTTGACAAACAGAGCAAATTCACTTGATTTATTGTTGAATAATTAGTGTTCGTGATCAAACTTGCCAGTATTTCAGTACTTACAGTTTATGGTATGCTTGACTATAATATGTAACTGAAATCACAACTTAAATCAAAAAAAAGTTATTGATTTTAGGTAGGCTGGAAACCGGTGATAAATAGTTAATTATGTTGAATATAATGTGTTGATGAATTTAATATATGTGTTCTTTTGTTTTTGCAAGAAGACATTTTCAGTCATGCAAGAGCACTGAGGGGAGGTCATTCAGCTGTTTCACAGGATATGTTAATTATTCAGTTTTTTGCAAAAACTTATTGTAAACTTTGTGACTTCTAGATCACTTTAAGATAGCTGTGCAATACTACGGAGTGTGAAACAGGAAATGTAAACCAGTTCACAATACTATTATTAGCCATTGACTTACTGGCATATTAGCAAGAAATGACATTGTTTTGCATAGCACTAGTGAGGGGATTATGACACAGAGAGCTGAAACCATGTTCAAGACCAAGGAAAGATTCATGTTTTTTGCCCTACTTGTGATTAGAACTACTGGCTTTTTTTAGATCTGGAGTAAAACATAGTGCCATACAAAATATCAGATTCCTTTTTCTTTGCACCTTATAGCAACATTATGGTATGACCATCTTGTGGCTATTAAAGTTAGTGGCAAACCATCTTGTAAGGTTCCAAAAAAACAAAGTTTACAGGACTATGGTTATTAATACACAGTCTTCCACCAACAAAACAAATGTCATAATTCCGTCTATCTCCTCCATTCTTAACCTTGGCTATAACAGGTGTTGTCAGATGCTGAAGCTGCTTAGATATGGGCGGTCACGACCCAAAGTTGGGGGCCAAGCACAACCCCGCACCACCTGCCTTTAGCTTACAGGAATTCATCTGGGTTGTTAATTTTTGGGGTCATCTCTCAGGGTCCAGCTGGACTAGTCAGTCCATTAACACCCAGTCCTCACATTATAGGAACACAGATACGCAATTCTACCCCCAGTGGTTAGGAGCAAAGTTGCAGGCAGAGCCCTTCATAACAGTTCCATTTGGTTAGAGTTATTATCTCCCATCAAAATGATCCACGCACCTCAATTTATGTATGTTCACTGACAACATTTATTGATGTCACACAGTATTTATAGCATACAGGAGCCAATCACAAGGGGTTTATTACTATTCCAACCATGTCAGGCTTATTAATTACCCCTGAAGCCTAATCTAACTATCCTTTCTTTTGAATTCACCAGGAGTCCTATTCACTCCCCTTCCTGCAGCAACCAGCATTTGTCCAATCATTGCACCTCCCACTAGGGAATTCCTTCCTGCTCTAGGGAACCTGGCAGTGGGCCTTTTGATATAAACGTTTATCCAGGAAAAGAAACACTTCACACCTTAGTGTTAGGCGATGTTAGGAAGCCTGCACCACAGGGAGGCCAGTACTTGTGTAGACAAAGCGTCTATACACTTCCACACTACTCCTGGTTAAGTTCTGCCCCTCAAAACAGATAACCCCCATAACTGGTAATACATTTAATTACACTCCATGGGACCAATTTGATATTTCAATGCCCAACATGCCTTGGTACCACCTTTACATCAATATAGTTCATCATATAGTGACTCCCAACATTACTTGTTAAGGGACTAATGTACATTACACATAGCAACATCATGTCGCACTCCTTAGCCAAGTCTCAAAGGGTCAGTGGGGGGCCCTTCTGGGCATGACATGGGCCCACTCCGCTTGAGGCAGGAGGGAGCAGGTCCAGATTACCCGGTTGCATGTGAGTGGAGTCTTTGCATGCAGCATTATACTTACAGCCACATCCATGGCAGAAGTCCCTCTGATGACATTACTCAACACCACTGAGCCCATGGAGGTGTATAAGGGGGGTGGGAGGCAGTGCTAATAAAAGAAAGCTAGCATAGGCCTCCCATGTTTTGGATTTAAGTGGCCTCACCATTTGTGCAGCGATTTTGAGATGCCAAGGGAAAGTTTGGTCCCCATTAAAGACAATACAGTCAAATGTATTTCTACATGATTCAATTAGAGTATTATAAATATAACATTTTCTCATGCTTTTATGTTCCAGTCTTGCATGCCTGTTATTTTGTTACATACTTCACAAGCATGTGATGATTTTACAAAACTACAGTGGTTGTTTAATACAGTATATAACCCATTGGCTAGCATGACATTGTAATTCTGTGCATGTCAAGACCCGCAGTCAATGAATGTCTTGTCTAATACAACAATGTGAAAAGTTTTCCTTAATTTACAGAATGAGACAGTAAAAAGAATAAAAATCTTGTAGAGTCCAGAGTAGTAATGTTTGAGATATATATAAAAACAATATCATGGGTTCTGCAGGTTCACATCGAATGAAGATCAAATTATATGAGGCGACATATTATTATTTTTATTATCGTTTATTTATAACGCGCCGATATATAGCTGTACATAAGATAAGTTTGAGACCAAGATAAATACAAATTAAACATAGCAAAGCAAGGAGGGCCCTGCTTTGAACCTCAAATCCAGTGTCCATGGTGCTTTCCCCAAAGCACCTTGTGGGATTGACACTTACAACCTAAAGGTATTGTGAGTGGTAAATGAGGGAGAGAGGTAATGAGCGTGTTTGGGTGGAAGGTGATACGCTTCTTTAAAGATATGCGTTTTTAGGGAGGTTTTGAATGTTTTGAGGTAGGAGGATTTTATATTGTACATTTAATTAGTTACTTTACGTGGAAACATTGTCCAAAATATTGCTATTAGAATAAATATCTTATCATCTTTGTATCAAATAATTTAATAGATAGTCTTTGGGCCTCATTCAATTGTGATTTGGCCACAAAAAAAATATGCTAAGTTCTTAAATAGAGCCCTATTAAATATGCTGAATCACAATTTAATAAGGCTGATAGGCTGCTCATTATATCTACCTATGTTTTTGGCTTAATACAATTTCACGATGGCCTTATGCTTATCCCAAACATGCTTGAATTAATTTACTGAGTTTGTCCCTGCCACTTATTCTACAAGGTGTTCCACTAATCTACTACTCTTTATGTAAAGAAAAGGTTTTACCCATTAATCCTGAATCTTGATGTATTATAACACAAAATAATTAAAAGCTTGCTGAAATGTTGACATCCTGGCCCATTTGTATTAAAAGATGAATTGCTAGGGAAGTCTGGGAGATTTTACTACCATATGTCCCATAAGATAACATAGTAATGGAAAAATTCCCCAACAAAACTTAAACACTTAACCATTTAGTTCACCCTGGCCTCATTTCCTTTCTGTGAACTATATTCAGCAAATTGCTTGCAAATAATGATATGCAGTTTCTATTTCAGCAAATGCTGTACATTTTGCCAATACCAAACCCTACGGCGTCAAGGCAGGCCAGGTCTTAAGTGCATTTCTGCATGACTCCAATTTACATAGGCTCAAAACTAATTATATTTAAACTGAAGTAATTTGGTTTGGTTGTCCTAAAAACCCTGGCCTATGGGGAGTCCTTGAGGACAGGGGGTTGAAAAACACTATTATAAATATGCATAAAATCTAATGATTACAGAAAGTTGATTTGAAGGATCATTAGAAAAGTTCAAAGCAGACTTGGTATGAAAATCATTATTAACGGATTAGAATTTGTAGGCTACTGGAAATGTTTGAGAGACCAAGGTATAAGACAGGAGTGCTTAATTGTCTTCAGTCTTATTATATGTGGAACCAAAATGTATTTCAACCAGATATCTTTCATAGGACTAGTGCACTAATGGGAACGGCACATACACTATTACATCTTGGTAACTGGTTCCCGAACAAAGATTTGACATTGCATACCATTTTTTTGTAATTTATAGAAGCCCCAAATCTAATGTGTAGTTCATAGAATTAAATGAATAATTGCAAGGCAGTCCCACTATCTATCCATCCATCCATCTATCGATCGATCGATCGATCGATCGATCGATCGATCGATCGATCGATCTATCTATCTATCTATCTATCTATCTATCTATCTATCTATCTATCTATCTATCTATCTATCTCACTATCTATCCATCTATCTATCCATCTATCTATCTATCTATCTATCTATCTATCCATATATCTATCCATCTATCTATCTATCTATCTATCTATCTATCTATCTATCTATCTATCTATCTATCTATCTATCTCTCTATCTATCTCTCTATCCATATATCTATCCATCAATCCATCTATCTATCTATCTATCTATCTATCTATCTATCTATCTATCTATCTATCTATCTATCTATCTATCTATTGAGAGAGGTATCTAATACAACAAAGGAGCATAGGATATCACTTAGTTTTCCTCCATCGTTTTCTGTGTATTATTTAAAAGAACGGATATAAGCTGTGCAAATACAGATTTTGAAAATGTAGGAACCACATCAGGTAAAAAAAAATCACAAAAATGTGATAGGTGCATCAAATCACATATAAAAACAAATACATTTTTGAAATGAATCCCCTAGATTATGAACATAAAGGATACAATATATATACAGTATATATAGGTGTTAACAAAAGGATCCAGATGAAATGTCTCTAGGTGAAGCCAGGAATACTGAGCATGCATTATAATGTGGAAAAATGGAAAATATGTGAAAGTCAAAAATTATATAGACAGACATATATCTGTATTAATCAGCTATTGGTGAAGCAGGCGCATTGAGGCCAGCATTTAAATTAATTTATATACAGACAGACTTGTAGAACTATAAATGCACTATGTTCTCATCTACCTAACAAGATACTCCACTTAAATTGTGGGCTTAGAATCTGAATTACATAATTATTTTTGTTCAGGAATGTATTTCTATTTCGTTTACAGAAATGAAAAAAATGTTTGCTAGTTGAATTATTTTGTTAGTTTACAAAAGCGTAACAAGCTGTTAAATGTATTATAATGTTATTTTATGGTTGGCTAGTGGATTACACCTTCAGTTAAATTACTTAATACATGGGTGTATGCAGAAAAGTATAAGTAGAACAAATTTAATTCTTCATGCTAAACCAACACATTTATAGTATTTCATTTGAACAGTAATTTCTACTTAACCAAAAAGTGATGTTACACTTTGGGACATTTATGGTAAATCTGTATGCAAAAACGATAGAGCTTGTCTTTATTCATACTTTGTCTGTAGAGCAGATTTATATGGGCCAGATTTACTAAAATGTGGAATCTCCAAGAGATCTCCAAGCTTGAAGGACCACAAAAGTCAACATATGTGCTCAGCACCATCAGTTAGAAGATGGAAAATAATGTGGGAAAGTTATTTACATACTTAGGGCCTCATTGTATTACCGGCCGCAGCCGCTGCGGGGCCGCAAGGACCGGCCGCAAGCTTTACGGCTATTCTATTCCCCTCCGTCCGGGGACTCCGGCAGGCTTGTGGCCGGAGCCTTGCTATCTCTTGCGGCCGATCGCGCCGGAGGAAAGCCTTTGAACTAAAACGGCCGCAAGGAAATCGGCCGTAAGAAAAGCCTGGTTGCGATTCTATTGCTCCGGGAACCCTGTCTGCAAGGCAAAAAACGAGCCGCAGCCTACTTGCAGCAAACAGGTCCCGCTAGCACCAATTAAGCACATAAAATAGCTCAAATAAAGCCATCCTGCACTTTGCGGAGTCTATAAAGTGATATTCGGTGTTATTAAAAATAGCACATAATTACCCTATACTCAAATCCGTAAAATAATATTTTTTTAATATACGTAAAATATCCATGTAAAAAGTCCAGAGTGCTTGGAGCACCTCAGACCCGGCCACGCCGCAACCAGAAAATAAACAGTTAATTTGAACTCGGGTTTGGGCTGATGTGCAAGCTTGAGAGTGGGTTACTTTTAATCCTCATGTCCCCCAATATGATCCCTAGCATTTACAGAGCTGTACAGTGCAGGCTTGAATTTATTTTTGCGTTTTTAGATTTCAGAGCTTACGGCCGGTTTCAAGATATGCGGCCGGCCGTAAAAGGAGATCCTTGCGGGGCCGTATAATAGAATCGCGAGTTAACTGAACCCCCGCAAGGAATCGCAGCCTTACGGCCGATTTACGGCCGGTAATGGAATGAGGCCCTTAGAAATTAATCAAAAACTTGTCTATGATATAGTCATTTTAGTTTAGCCCTTAAGGCCCTCCCTCAAGAATCTGTATAGATAATAGGGTTGGAGTATACAGCTGTTACATATTATATTCTGCAAGTCGATTGGCCGTCAAAAATGGTGGTATAATACATGATCTGTTCTCTCTCCCTGATCGCGCTCTCCCTCTCTCTGTGCGCCCTCTCCCTCTCTCTCTGTGCGCCCTCTCTTTCTGTGCGCTCTCTCCCTCTCCGCCATCTCTGTATTTATGCCCTCTAAATCTATGTGCCCAATCTCTCTCTCACTCTCCCTCCCTCCTTCTGTCTCTCCCTCCATCATTCTGTCTATCCCTTTCTCCTTCTTCTCTCTTCCACCCCTCCCCTTCTTTTTCTCTCTTCCTCCCTCTCCTCCTCTCTCCTCCCTCCCCAACTTCTATCTCTCCCTCCCTCCTTCTCTCTCTCTCTCTCCCTCCCTCCTTCTTCTCTCTTTCACCCCTCCCCTTCTTCTCTCTTCCTCCCTCTAATCCTTCTCTCCCCCCTCTCCGAATTGTCTGTCTACCCCTCCCTCCTTCTCTCTCCCCACCATGTTTCACTCCGACCCTCTCCCGTCTCTCTCCCATGACTCTCCCCTCTGTCTCTCTATCCCCGTGTCTCTCCCACCCCTCACCTCTCTCTCTCTTTACCTCCCCTGTGTCTCTCTCTCCCACCCTCTCCCTCCACTGTGTGTCTCTCTCTCTCCCACCCTCTCCGTGCGCCTAGGTCTGACCCCAAACGCTAATTGATTTACAAGTAACCTCTATGTTTTACTGCCGTAATTATGTCGGTCTCATTTTCTATTGGCTTATTTCTAAATGGGTAGTTACGGCCTTGCTTAATTGATCATGTTCGCACCCTGAAATGCTGTATACAATTGCATGATTTACGGTTTCGGCTCGTAACCCACAGCAAGCCTGCAGACATACTGCCTGTATACCGCGAGTTGCAGCCTTGCAATTGAATGAGGCTTTTGGTCTTTTTATCCAATCAGTCCAGTCAATATCAAATTCTAATTTGCTTATGGCACAGATGGCAGAGAAGAAAAAAAGAACTCTAATGTCTCCTCAAACATGTAGAAATAAAAAGGCAAAAACAGACATGGGGGGATTTAATAAGCTCTTTCTTACCTGAGATAGGGTGAGAAGAGTGGAGATAGTGTGAGAAGAGCTGTTTTGTCCTAACAGGAAATAGTACATAGTAAATGATGAAATAATGTCACATGCACTTGATACATTCATCTACATTCATCTAACTGTGCTTTTTCCCCAAATAATCTACTACACAGGCTAGGAACCAGATGAGAGTCAGTAACCTGGAAACAGCAGTCTGTGGGTAGGTTCTGGCTTGTGCATTGTGACGAAGTGCCCTTCGCCACTTTGTCTTGGAGAGGACTGTTTGCCAGCCTCCTGCCCTGCGACTATGGCCCTGGGACATATTGCCCTTTAGACACAGTATTCGGCCATACCAGAGTGTATGTCACTCATTCTGGCCCTTTACATACAGGGGGGTCATCCGGTACTTGCCCTGTGTGAACCATGATACCACAGATAGCTATGCCATGGAGCCCATTCATATAATGAAAGACTATGGGAAAGACTTTAGCTACATGGCAATTGAACTGTGTGAAGAGGATCTGAGCGCTATTCGGTAGTTTTGTGCGCTCAGATCTCAGCTATCTGGGGATATGTGAGATGTGAGTAAATGTGAATTGCAGTAATGCAGATGGGTTAGAGAATTGACCAACAAATAGTTTTGTCCGGACATCCCCAGGCCGATCCGTTGGCTTATGGTAACGGGGGAGGTGTGTAACGGAACCCATCACTGTTTTACCCTGTTTTATAGTTATTTATTTCTTGGTTAAAATATGATCCTACTATTATACTGTATGTATGTTGGTTTATGCTCTGCAGAATATTGGCCCAGACTATTGCAGGCCTTGGCATGGGAGATAATCCTGTTACAGATAAGGAAGTCTATTGTATAAAGTGTTTTCATTCTCAGACATAAGAACAAAGAAGGATGATCTAATCCATGTCTGATTATATCAAAGTTGCCAGGTAGCCTCAGGGAGGTGTGACTCACCTATTGTCCCTATATGTGTATTGTGTGGCCAACTATGGGGGATATGTGAAATGTCTGTGTGTTATGTGAAAAAAAAACTTTTACTAACTTTTAAACCCCTGGTCTGATTCATGCCATTTTTTAATATGTTGTTCCACAATTTATGTTGTTCATAAAAATGTACGTTTTATTTATGTACTATGTAAAATCATAAAGTTATAAAAATGTGTAAGTTTTAGCTGGGAGATAATTAACTCAATTATCTCTCAAGTAGAGGGGAGGGAAACTGTGGGCGTTACTATTGTGTTATTGGTTGTTTATACCTTCCCCTGGGTGTGTTCTGTTTACCTGACTGTAATAAAAACCATGCTGGGTGTGCCAGCAAGAGAGTTCTTTGACCCTTCAAAATATAGCCTTGTCTCGTTCTTGGAGGGGATTGCTATTTCATACTGGGGATTGCTATGCGCTGCATACTCCCTGGGAGCTTTAAGCTACGGCGATTGTGGAGTCTGTGGTAGTGTGGTGTCCGGTGCGGTGCTTGTAGGCCTTGACGCAAACTAGGACGCGTCCATCAACGGATGTACCCGGTCGGTGTGCCAGTAGATCCGTTACATGCATAATCCATCCTGAGCTTTGCTAAAAGCTGCTTAATATAGCAGGCATTTGCTTAAAAGGAACCATGTTTGAAATGCCATTGGATTAAAGAGTGAATCCTTTGTGGGCATATTTGCATGTCCTTGCCCAGGTTCCCAGAATGCAGTGCAATATTTTTATTTCTTGAAATTCTGGGCAGGAAATAAGTATTTTAACTTATTTTAGACATTTAAATGTGAACACAAATGTACTTTTTATTTAATATAAAAGAAACACATATTTTGCAGGAAGTTGCTCTGCAAATCCCTCATTTGCAGTGTTCTGTTTTGAAAAACTAGACTTGGTAATGGAAAAAGTTAAGCTTTATTACTAATAGATATGCAAAGATGAATTACTGTGAGCAGCCACTGTCTTTTTAGAGCTGCTTGATTGAGCCGATTTCCTTAATTTCGATCAGTCCTAGCACTTAGAACTTAAGCATTTCAAGAAAGCCGTAAGAATGAGTACCTGCATTCAACATTCCCTTCCACTTGTAAAAGTAGATTGGCAGAAACAAAATGGGGGCTCCCATGACAAAATAATTACATATAATAATATATATATTTTGACCCTTATCAAGCATAGATCTGAGAAAGTGGACACTGTATGTGGTTATAGTGGTCTGTGATAGGAGAATGTAGACGTTACCTAAATTCTGAGTCCCTTTATGGATCACTTCCTTGTCGTGGTGGAGGGGCTTGCATACTTCAATGAAGCTGTGAGCTATACCTTGTACGGTCACCAAAGAAGGGCAGGTCAAAATAGAGAGATCAGACAAACTGTGGTCCCCTGGAGAAGGAATTGGCAACCCACCGCAGTATCTTTGACAAGAAAACATTATGGATAAGCACAACCAGACACAAGATGCACCTGGCATGCTGCAACCCATAGGGTTACAGAGAGCCGGACATGACTGAATGACCAAATTAGCACACTCATATCACTCATATTCAATTAAACAGACTCCAACTGCAGTTACA